>CAUYLG010009188.1:0-24721 GCA_963573385.1 Cacajao melanocephalus
TTTGGGCATTTAGGCCATGTACATTCAACGTTAATATTGTTATGTTTGAATTTGGCCCTGCCATTTTGTTACTGGCTGGTTGTTTTGCCCATTAGTTGACACAGTTTCTTCATTGCATCATTGTTCTTTACCATTTGGTACATTTTTGCAGTGGCTGGTACTGGTTGTTCCTTTCCCTGTTTAGTACTTCCTTCAGTAGCTCCTGTAAGGCAGGTCTTGTAGTGATGAAATCTCTCAGCAATTGCTTGTCTGTAAAGGATTTTATTTCTTCTTCCCTTATGAAGCTTAGTTTGGCTGGATATGAAATTCTGGGTTGAAAGTTTTTTCTTTAAGGATGTTGAATATTGGCCCCCACTCCCTTCTAGCTTGCAGCGTTTCTGCCGAGAGATCTGCTGTGCGTCTGATTGTCTTTCCTTTGTGGGTGACTTGACCTTTCTCTCTGGCTGCCCTTAGGATTTTTTCCTTCATTTCAACCCTGGTGAATCTGATGATTATGTGCCTTGAGGTTGCTCTTCTTGAGGAATATCTTTGTGGTGTTCTCTGTATTTCCTGGATTTGAATGTTGGCCTGCCTTGTTAGGCTGGGAAAGTTCTCTTGGATAATATCTTGAAGAGTGTTTTCCAACTTAGATTCATTCTCCCTGTCACATTCAGGTAAGCTGATCGAGCGTAGATTAGGTTTTTTCACATAATCCCAAGTTCTTTGAGGGTTTGTTCATTTCTTTTCACTCTTTTTCCTCTAATTTTGCCTTCTCGTTTTATTTCATTGATTTGATCTTCAATCTCTGATGTCCTTTCTTCTGCTTGATCGATTCGGCTGTTGAAACTTGTGTATGCCTCATGAAGTTCTTGTGCTGTGTTTTTCAGCTCTATCAAGCTGTTTATGTTCTTCTTTAAGCTGGTTATTCTAGTTAGCATTTTGTCTAACCTTTTTTCAACATTCTTAGTTTCTTTGCATTGGGTTAGAACATGGTCTTTTAACTCAGAGAAGTTTGTCATTACCCACCTTCTGAAGCCAGCTTCTGTCAATTTGTCAGATTCATTCTCTGTCTTTTTTTTGTTCCCTTGATGGTGAGGAGTTGTGATCCCTGGGAGGAGAAGTAGTGTTCTGTTCTTTGACGGTTTCATCCTTTCTGTGCTGGTTTTTTCCCATCTTCGTGGATTTATCTCCCTTTAATCTTTGAAGTTGGTGATTTCAGGAGTCGTCTCTGAGTGACGTTTTTTTCTGTTGAGGTTGGAGCTGTATCTTTTTTGGCCTGTAGAGGGTGTTTCTGGGCTCTCTCGGGTTCAGTCAGGTTGTTGGGTGGGTGGTCCTTCAGTGGAGTTTGTTTGCAGGTGAGATTGCCCCGCCTTCCCAATGGCGTCTCTCCTTCCCCAGCTGGATCTTCCTGTTTGGGGTCAAGCTGGTGCATTTGCTGCCAAGCTCTCTAGCGAGGGCTTCAGTTTGAGTTCTGTGGAGGTGAGGCCTGCCAGACCTTATGGTCTGTTTCCCTGCTTTCAACTCTGCCTCCCTCTGTGGGACGCTCTGTCCCACTGGCGTTAGTCCAAACTCCCGCCCAGGTCCCTGCAACAGCTTGCCGCTTCGGCGGTAGCCGCTGCTCAGATTTGCAGGGACTACCCACGGCGCCCCATCGTCTGGCAAGGCTCTCATGGATCGTGAGTTGCAGGTGGGATGAGGAAAGCACAGGATCCAAAACGGAGCATGGAGGGGGTTAAGTCCCCCGACCCTCTGAGCTGGCTGCATGTTTCAGGTGGGGACGTGCCCACCCCTGTCCTGATTTGCCCCCGTGGACGGCTCTCGCCCTGCGGCTCCTTCCCTGGGCCTAATTTCAGTGCCCTATCAGTCCCACAGAAACGAACCTGGCACCTCGTTTGGAATCGTGAAGTCCTCTAGCCCTCTGAGTCTCATTCGCTGGGAGCTGCATTCCGGTGCGGCCTCTCGGCCATCTTGGTACCCCCACCTCTGAATTTCTTTACTGCCCTGTCCCTACATGCCTGCAGAGCGAGCCTTACCTGTCTGTTCATAATCTTCTGCATGTTGGAATCTTCTGCATGTTGGGGTTTGTGGTGGTGACGGTGGTTGCAGCAACGTAAAAGGCATTAGCAGCGTGTCCTGCCCAGATGATTCCTGCAGGGTGAACACGGCTGGGCTTCCATGTGTTTAAGTCGCCTTCTGAGGCCATTCTGTTCATCCTATAAACTACCCAGGATCATCTCAAGAAATTACTTTTCTATTTAAGTTCACCAGTGTAGTCAGGGTCTGGCCAAGAGATGGTACACACGCAAATTATTTGAACATTTTTGTAACCTCTGTAGGTGAGGTTAAAAATACCTCACGTACAGAGATGCTGGGTCATTGCAGCTCGTGTGGAGCCTACAGCATCTACTTTTTAATAAGCATCCAGGTGATTCTGAAGTTGGTAGCCCAATTCTTTTACATTAAGAATTTAATATAAAGTGTTAACTAGGTAAAAATGTGTTCATTATAAAGTTATAACAGGGTAAAAAGAGAACTCTAAGGTCTCATCGAGGTAGCAACTGCAGCTTCTACTCCCAGGGTTAAAGAAACAGGACGAAAGGGGAGCAAGTAGGAACTTAGAGGTGGGGCACCTGGAGCTAAAACTCAGCCCTTCAATGAGGTGGGGCTCTGCTCCACTGGTTCTGGTGAATATGAGATGGGCGGTATGAGGTCGGGTCTACAAGGGCTGGAAAAACTGCAGACTGCAAACCACGTTCAAATGCCTCTGCAGAAAGGAAGTGCTGCTGCCAGGGTGAAGAAGCGTTGCTAGTGTGATGCTCACAGGAGCAGACAGGAGGAAACTCATCCTCTCCTCCTCCAGCCTTGCAGCCTCGCTTTTGCTCCCCTTATTGCCAAAAGCCAACCTGGGTCCAGCTGGCAAAGCAAAATGCAGTTGTAGCTGTCCCGACATCACAAAGCTGAGTATAGAAGGAAGGGGTTGGAGCTGAGACATCAATGGCTTAATGATGGGCACAGCCAGAGTAGGCCACTATTGCTCACTCTCTTGGGTGCTTTTATTCCACTATTCTCCTCTGAATACCTTGTAATTTGGTCTTAATTCCTGAGATGATTTTGTCTTTTCGTTCACTTTGTTTTTCTGAGCTAAATTAATTTTTTTACACATCTTTTTTTTTTTTTTTTTTTTTTTTTTGGAGACAGGGTCTCATTTTGTCATCCTCCAGGCTGGAGCACAGTGATGCCATCTTGGTTCACTGCAGCCTTGACCTCCTGAGTTCAAGCAATTCTCCTGCCTCAGCCCCCCAAGTAGCTGTGACTACAGGTCTGTGCCATCACGCCTGGCTAATTTTTGTATTTTTAGTAGAAATGGGGTTTCACCATGTTGGCCAGGCTGGTCTTGAACTCTTGACCTCAGGTGATCACCCACCTTGGCCTCCCAAAGAGCTGAGAATACAGGCATGAGCCACAGCGCTCGGCCTCTATTAGGAGTTTCTTATTCATGGTATTTTTTTGGTATTTGTGTATATACACTGCTGCTAGTTTACTTATACTTAATTCATGTTGAAGCGTGTGCTACAGTTTTTCTCCACTTTTTTGGGGAACTATTTTTATTGGTGGAAAAATTTGGATTCTTCCTGTTTTCTTCTTGTAGTAACTTTCTATGGAGGTAGCCTGCCTTTTTCTGTTCATTTTAAAGTGCCTTTAATAGGTTTTGGGGGAACAAGCGGTGTTTGGTTACATGAATAAGTTCTTTAGTGGTGATTTCTGAGATTTTGGTGCACTCATTACCTGAGCAGTGTACGCTGTACTCAATGTGTAGTCTTTTATTCCTTACCCCGCTCCTACGCTTTCCCCCAAGTCCCCAAAGTCCATTGTATCATAAGCCTTTGCATCCTCATAGCTTAGCTTCCACTTATAAGACAGAAGATTTGATGTTTGGTTTTCCATTCCCGAGTTACTTCACTTGGAATAATGATCCCTAGGCTGGGCACAGTGGCTCATGCCTATAATCCCAGCACTTTGGGAGGCCGAGGCGGGCAGATCACTTGAGGTCAGGAGTTTGAGACCAGCCTGGCCAACATGGTGAAACACCCTCTCTACTAAAAATACAAAAATCAGCTGGGTGGGGTGGCAGGTGCCCATAATTCCAGCTATTTGGGAGGCTGAGGCAGGAGAATTGCTTGAATCTGGGAGGTGGATGTTGCAGTGAGCTGAGATCACACCACTGCATTCCAGTCTGGGCAACAGAGTGAGACTCCATCTCAAAAAGTGAAAAGAATAATAATAATGGTTCCTAAATTCCATCCAGGTTGCTGCAAATGCCATTAGTTCATTCCTTTTTATGGCTGAGTAGTATTCCATGGGATATATATATCGCAACTTCTTTATCAAATCATTGATTGATGGATATTTCGGCTGGTTCCATATTTTTGCAATTTTGAATTGTGCTGCTATAAACATGTGTGCAAGTATATTTTTTGTGTAATGACTTCTTTTCCTCTGGGTAGATACACAGTAGTGGGATTGCAGGATTAAATGGTAGTTCTATAAATTGTCTTGGAGTTTTCTTGATCAGCCCATTAACACATGTGTCTATGGAGTGATTGAGGGATTAGAATGACTGATGAGGTTTCTTAGTTTAAGAATGCTCTCTCCTGTTGGTAGAGTGAAGTACAGTTTCTTTAACAAATGACTTATTTTCTGGTGCCTGGGAAGGTCACTGTATTTCCAATTTTATGACTTCTTTGTTTCTGTGGGACCTATAATTTCCACTGCTTAACTTTGTCTTTTCTCTTCAATAGATGCCTCCTCTTCCAAATTGCCTTCTCACTCAGAAGTGGTACCTTTGTAACGCTGCCTCCAGGATCCTGCACACTCTCCAATACCTTTCTTCCTTTTGATTTTTTTTTTTTTTGAGATAGAGTCTTGCTCTGTTGCCGAGGCTGGAGTGCAGTGGCATGATCTTGGCTCATTGCAGCCTCTGCTTCCAAGGCTCAAATGATTTCTGGCCAATTTTTGTATTTTTAGTAGGGATGGGGTTTCACCATGTTGGCCAGGCTGGTCTTGAACTCTGGGCCTCCCAAAGTGCTAGGATTATAGGCATGAGCCACTGAGCCTGGCCTCCTTTTGAATCTTTAGTAGCCAGATCAGCCTGATCTCAGAGCTCCTCTGAGATTTCCCCCATCCTGAGTGAGACCCTTTCATTCTGGTTGTGATGTTTTATCTGTATTCTGTCACCGCTAGGCTCCTGGCTTCCTTCTCCTCATTTCTATGTGTTCTGCTCTAACTGTTCCAGTGTAGGCTCTGGGGCTGGGCCTGCTGGTTTGGTCTGTTTATTTCCTCTCTTGCATGTGAATTGACATTTGTAGCGTTCTCTTCGTGATGATGTCGACATGCCTTTTTGGATGGTTTCATTTTCTTTTCTTGTTGATCTTTATGCCTTTTGGAGAAGAAATATAGAATTTCAGACTTAAGAAGTAGCCATTATCTTATAGGAATCTGGAAAGGATGACTCTTTTAAAATATATTACTTTTCTAACTGTGGCTGGTATATAGACATGTAATTGAGTTCACAGACTTATTTTGTATTCAACAGCCTTGCTAAATGTTAAAATTAATAAAACAGTTTATCTTTAGATTATTTTTGTATTTTTTTAAGGCAGACAATTACATCATCTGTGGATAAAGGCAGTTTTGTTTTTTCTTTTCCAATTCCTATAACTCTTGTTTCTTTTTCTTGCTTTACTGCCTTGCCAGGAATTTTGGTACAAATGTGAACAGAAGTGTTGATAGCAGGAATCCTTGATTTTTCTTTTTTGAGACAGAGTCTTGCTCTGTTGCCCAGGCTGAAGTGCAGTGGCACGATCTTGGCTCACTATAGCATCTACCTCTTGGGTTCAAGCAATTCTCATGTCTCAGCCTCCTGAGTAGCTGGAATTACAGAGATGCCCCACCACGCCTGGCTAGTTTTTGCGTTTTTAGTAGAGATGGGGTTTCTCTATGTTGGCTAGGCTGGTCTCAAACTCCTGGCCTCAAGTGATCGCCTGCATTGGTCTCCGAAAGTGCTGGGTTTACAGGTCTGAGCCACTGCATCCTGGCCTTGGCTTATTATTATCAATCTTGGAGATAGTGCCTTCAATATTTTGGTATTAAATATAATGGTTGCTGTAGATGCCCTTTATCAAATTAAGAGAGTTCTCTTATTTTCACATGTAAAAAAATTTAATGGTGAATGAATATTGAATTTTATGAAGCTTTTTCTGTAAAAACTGAGAAAAATCATATAATTTAAATCTCAATCAGATAAACTGACAAAGAGATTCATAGAGATTTTCCAATGCTAAACCACTCTAGCATTCCAGAGATAAACTCCATTTGGGCCGGGTGCTGTGGCTTATGTCTGTAATCCCAGTGCTTTGGCAGGCTGAGGCAGGAGGATTGTTTGAGGCCAGAAGTTTGAGACCAGTTTGGGCAACATAGTGAGACCCTGTCTCTACAAAAAACAAAAAAATCACCTGTAATCCCAGCACTTTGGGAGACCAAGGCAGGTGGATCACCTAAGGTCAGGAGTTCAAGACCAGCCTAACCAATATGGTGAAACTCCGTCTCTACTAAAAAATACAAAAATTAGCTGGGCATGGTGGTGTGTGCCTGTAGTCCCAGCTACACAAGGAGGCTGAGATAGGAAAATTGCTTGAACTGGGAGGCAGATGTTGCAGTGAGCTGAGATCGTATCACTGCCTAGGGTGACAGAGTTAGACTATGTCTTAAAAAAAAAAAAAAACAGCTGAGCATGGGGGTATGTGCCTGTAGTTGTAGCTACTCAGGAGGCTGAGGTGGAAGAATTATTTGAGCCCAGGAGTTCGAGATTATAGTGAGCTATGATTGCAATACTGTACTCTAGCCTGGGCAACAGAGTGAGACCCTGTCTCTCTCTCTCTTTTTTTTTTTTAACTGATCATGTCAAAGATTTCAGTGCTAGAGACCCTGCCTCTAAAACAAAACAAAACAAAAACCCCACAGAAACAAAAAATATGTTCTCTAACCATATTGCAATAAAAACTACTAACAAATAACAAATGAGTTGCTTAAAAAGGCCCACCCGGGGTGGCTCATTCCTATAATCCCAGCACTTTGGGAGGCTGAGGTGGGTAGATTGCTTGAGTCCAGGAGTTCAAGACGAGCATGAGCAACATGGTGAGACCCCATCTCTATAAAAAATACAAAAATTTAGCCGGGCGTGGTGGTACACGCCTGAAGTCCCAGCTACTTAGCAGGCTGAGGTGGGAGGATAGCTTGAGCTTGGAAGGTGAAGGCTGCAGTGAGCAGAGATTGTGCCACTGCACTTCAGCCTGGGCAACAGAGTGAGACTGTCTCAAAAAAATTTAAAAATTTTAAAAAGCCAGCCTATTTGGAAAATAAATAACATGCTACTAAAGAATCATACATTTTTCTGAATGCCCTTTCTGTGGATAAGATAAAGGAATTTAAAAAAATTCATAAATTTTAAAAGGATTTAAAAATTATAAAAATACAAAATATGTAGGACTAGGCAATAATGAAAACATTATCTTTTAAAATTGGCAGGAAACTGCCAAAACAGTATTTAGAGAAAAATTGTTTGCTCAGAATAAATTAGGCAACAAGAAAGGTTAATCAAATGAACTTAAAAAAAAATGCTCTTAAAGAAGTAAAAAAACTGGAGAAAGCATAAAAATAAAGACGACCCAAGCCAAAAGCTGGTCCTTTGAAAGATTGATAAGATAGAACTCTGGCAAAACAGATCAGGAAAACACTAAATAAGATGAATATAGGCAAAATAAAGAATTAAAACAGGGAAATGAATATAGGTACATAACAGATTTTTATCTTAATAAGTACCATGAACAACAAAACGTTGACAATTTGAAAACTTCACCAAGAGTAATAAATTCCCAGTATTGCCCTTATATCCTGGCAAGAGGGATCCCTGATCTGGGCTTAATTTATTTCATTTCATTTTTTCTTTTTCTTTTTTGAGACTGAGTCTTGCTCTGTTGCCCAGGCTGGAGTGCAATAGCATGATATCGGCACAGTGCAGCCTCTGTCTCCCAGTTCAAGTGATTCTTCTGCCTCAGCCTCCTGAGTAGCTGGGATTACAGGTACCCGCCACCGTGGCTAGCTACTTTTTTTGTATTTTTAGTAGAGATGGGGTTTTACCATGTTGGCCAGGCTAGTCTCGAACTCCTGACCTCAAGTGATGCAGCCACCTCGGCCTCCCAAAGTGCTGGGATTACAGGCGTGAACCACAGCTCCTGGCTCTGGACCTATTTTAGAGGCTCAACTATGAACCTCCTCTAGTTCTACCCATCCTCAAACAACCTGAGGTACCCAGAGACAAGAGGATGTGCCCATTGGAGCCTGTTCTCTTACCACAAAACCACGGGGCAGTTCTAAGCAGTTCTGAGTTCTGAAATCCTCTAAGTAGTTGTGAGTTCATTTCCAGGGATAGAGGAGGCTCTTCCCCACATGCAGCCTGTCCTCCCAAAGTGGCCATGGGTGGCTGTTTATGGGAATGTAGATGGAGTTTGGACTTGTAAGCTGCGTGTCTGTAGACACACACAGGAGGTCCTTGAGGTATAGGGCGGAGCTGAAGATGGGAAGAGAGTAGAAGTGCTGCACGTCAGGGGTCAAGGGTCAGCTCTCCACAGCCACCCACATTCCAGGGTGGAGTTTAAGAAATCAAAGAATTCTAAATTTGAACCTGGCCTTCCAGGTTGTTATAAAAGCATTTTTGTCAGCCAGGTGTTGTGGCTCATGCCTGTAATTCCAGCATTTTCGGAGGCTGAGGCAGGCAGATCACCTATGGTTGGGAGTTCAAGACCAGCTTGACCAATATAGAGAAACCCCGTCTCTATTAAAAATACAAAATTAGCCGGGTGTGGTGGTGCATGCCTGTAATCCCAGCTACTCGGGAGGCTGAGGCAGGAGACTAACTTGAACCCAGGAGGCAGAGGTTGCGGTGAGCTGAGATTGCGCCATTGCACTCCAGCCTGAGCAACAAGAGTAAAACTCCGTCTCAAAAAAAAAAGAAGGCATTTTTGTCAAGGTAGGAGGATAGAAGATATTTAACAATTTATTCATATGACTTCGAACTTTTAAATATTTAGACGTATTGTTCAGGGGTCTCATTTGTGTTCTTGTCTCAGGCCCTGTAATGTTTGAGGTAGACCTGTTTCTTACGATTTCAGACTTATAGGAATTAATACTGTGATAGTAGGTACTAAGCTGTGGAAGCAGTTTGCCATAATTTAGAAACTAGACCATTCTGCATCTGGCTCAATAATTTCATTCCTGGCTGGCACAGTGGGTCATGCCTGTAATCCCAGCACTTTGGGAGGCCTAGGTGGGTGAATCATTTGAGGTCAGGAGTTCAAGACCAGTCTGGGAAACATGGTAAAACCCTGTCTCTACTAAAAATACAAAAATTAGCTGGGTGTAGTGGTGCATACCTGTGCCCAGCTACTTGGGAGGCTGAGGCAGGAGAATTGCTTGAACCTGGGAGGTGGAGACTGCAGTGAGTCAAGATCGTGTCATTGCACTCCAGCTTGGGCAACAAGAGTGAGACTGTGTCTCAAATTAATTAATTAATAGTTAATTAATGTCATTCCTGGATATATTCTCTCTATATATATGTATTATATGTGTATATATGTATATACGTATATATATACGTGTGTGTGTGTGTGTGTGTGTGTGTGTATAGAGAGAGAGAATATAGGTTCACTTATTTGCAGAGTGCCAGTTCTGCGATAAGAAGGAAGAACTTGCACCAGAATGTCATATATTAACTTTATCATGCAACACAGCATCTAGGTTAGCTGATGTTTGTTTCATAGTAAGATTTTCTTGATTAAGGAAGCAGGGCATTGATTTACCAGAAACAAACAGTTCTCAGACCATATTTTGAGTAGCACTGTCCCAGAGAAAGTTTTGCTTAAGTGCCAGAGTCGTCATGTACCAGGATGTTTCTGCTAGTATTGTTTGTAATCTAATTGTTGGCAACTGTGGCAACAATCTGGGAGCAACCTAAGTGTCCATCAACAAAGGAATAGAAAACCAGGCTGTGGGATGTTTATAGAAAGGCACACAAAACAGCAATGAAATTGAGTGGACTGCACATTTCAATATGGTTGCGTTTCAAAAGCCTCATATAAGGGGTGGGGGCAGGAGAGGAGGAAGGCAGATTGCAAAATAATCTGTGTGTAATATCACTGATAAAAAGCTGAAAACATGCAAAAATACACTGTGTTGTTTAAGAATACATATATAAGTAGGTAGAGTATAAGAAATGCATGGGAAGGGAAGGATCCACAATGAATTCGGAATAATGGTTACTTTTTGGGAAGAGATTGGGGAAGACTAGGCCCGTATGCTGGGGAGTAGCATGAAGATTCTTGTTGTATTATTTGATGCCTTTTGTCTAAAAAATATTTTTGGAGGCCGGGTGTGGTGGCTCGCACTTATAATCCCAGCACTTTGGGAGGCCGAGGCGGGCGGATCATGAGGTCAGGAGTTCAAGACCAGCCAAGATGGTGAAACCTCATCTCTACTAAAAATACCAAAATTAGCCAGGCGCGATGGCAGGCACCTATAATCCCAGCTTCTTGGGAGACTGAGGCAGGAGAGTCGCTTGAACTTGGGGGGTGGGGTTGCAGTGAGCTGAGATTGTGTCACTGCACTCCAGCCTGGGCAAAAAAGTGAGACTCTGTCTCAAAAAATATATATATATCTATATATAGATATATATTTAAATACATTTTGAAAGTATTTTAATTATAATTTTTTGTTATATATAAATATGTATGTATTTTATATGTGTGTGTGTGTGTGTGTGTGTGTGTCTGTATATATATATCTCCACACAAAATATCCATACAGATGTTGGTAGCAGTTTTATGCGTAAATGGCTCAAACTTGGAAGCATCCAAGGTGTTCTCCAGTAGGTAAATGAAAAAATAAACTGTGGTACACCCAGACAATGGAATATTATTCAGCACTAAAAGGAAATGGGTTATCAAGTCATGGAAAGGCCTGAAGGAAGCTTAAATGCATATTGCTAAGTGAAAGAAGCCAATTTGAAAAGGCCATGGTCTGTAGGATTCCAACTACATGACATTCTGGAAGGGACAAAACTATGGAGACAGCAACATGATCAGTGGTTGCCAAGGAGTAGAGGAGGGGAGGGAGGAAGGAAGGTAAAGATGAAGCACAGAAGATTTTTAAGGCAGTTGATATAGTTTGGCTGTGTCCCCACCCAGATCTCATCTTGAGTTGTACTCCCATAATTCCCAAGTGTTGTGGGAGGGACCTGGTGGGAGATAATTGAATCATGGAGGTGGTTTCCCCCATACTGTTCTCTTGGTAGTAACTCTCATGAGATCTGAGGGTTTTATGGGGGTTTCTGCTTTTGCTTCTTTCTTATTCTCTCTTTGTCTGCTGCCATCCATATAAGATGTGACTTGCTCCTCCTTGCCCTCTGCCATGATTGCGAGGCTTCCCCAGCCATGTGGAACTGTAAGTCCAATTAAACTTCTTTCTTTTGTAAATTGCCCCGTCTTGGGTATCAGCAGTGTGAGAACAGACTAATACAGCAGTAAATGAGACTGTAACGGTAAATGCATGACCTTATGTATTTGTCCAAACCCACCATAATCTAAACTATGGACTTCGGGTGATAATACATTAATGTTGGTTCATCAGTTGTAAAAAATCTACCACTCTGGTGGGGGAAGTTGATAGGGAGGGTGTGCATGCATGAGGGCAAGACATACTGGAAATCTCTATTTTCTGCTCAGTTTTACTGTGGACCTAAAATAGCTCTAAAAATATAAAAGTTTATTATATAAAAATATATTTTATAAGTCCACATTTCTGTGAAGACAGTTCTTTTTTTAAACGCAAACTCTGCATCAACTACAGAATAAAGATGATAACTAGAATGTTTAATGTTAATCTAAAATCTATTTGAAAAAAATTTAAATTACACACAACCTGTTGTCATTTTGTAGTTACTCATTTTCTTGTCAGTATTCTAAGTAATCTGTGATCATGGTTAATCATTGGTTGATGTGATAAATTTAGTGTTATGACCTGGCTAAGCCACAGGACCCTCTCATAATATGAAATCTAATCAGCTTTAAGGTCAAGGTAAAATAGTCAGGAATAGCATAGGTTAAAAGGAGGAAGCAGTCCAGGCATGGTGACTCATGCCTGTAATCACAGCACTTTGGGAGGCTGAAGCAGGATGATCACTCAAGCACAGGAGTTTGAGACCAGCCTGGGCCAAATAGCAAGACCGTGTCTCTAAATATATATTAAAAAGAAAATTAGCTGGGCTTGGTAGTGTGCACCTGTAGTCTCAGCTACTCAAGAGGCTGAAGCAGGAGGATTGATTGCTTGAGCCCAGGAGGTCAAGGCTGTAGTGAGCCGTGAATGTGCCACTGCACTCCAGCTTGTCTCAAAAGACACAAAAAACAAACAAAACAAAACTGATCTGGTGAATATTGAGAAACTATTGAGTGAAAACCTGCTGCTTTTTGTTATGTGGTCCGGACTTTATGCTGCTTTTTTTTTTTTTTTGAGACAGAGTCTCACTCTGTCACCTTGTCACCCAGGTTGGAGTGCAGTGGTGTGATCTTGGCTCACTGCAACCTCTGCCTCCCAGGTTCAAGCAATTCTCCTGCCTCAGCCTCCCAAGTAGCTGGAACTGCAGGCGTGTGCCACCACGCCCACCTAATTTTTTGTATTTTTAGTAGAGATAGGGCTTCACCATGTTAGCCAGGATGGCCTCCATCTCCTGACCTCGTGATCTGCCTGCCTCAGCCTCCCAAAGTGCTGGGATTACAGGCGTGAGCCACTGCGCCTGGCCAGGACTTTCTGCTTCTTAAGAGTCCCTAATGATTCCCAGGGCCAAGCATGTTGAGATGGGGATGCTGTCTTGTGGTTCACGGCTATCTCATGTAAGCAGGAGGGGCTGGGCATGCAGGATGCACTTGCTGTTGGGTTCCTGAGCCACAATGTTAACATAGACATCATCCTTGTTTTGAATAGAAGGCAAATGACCTACAGCAGTACCATGTCAAACCTCACTCTCTAAGGATACATTGGACTGAAATATATTATATTGAATATATTCCTCATTTCAAATGTATTGAATTTCATCATAGTTTCCCTAAACCATTTGGTTTCATATTTCCCTAAATCACTTGGTTGGATTGTAAGTATGTCTCCCTACAAACTGTCACCCTCCTTCTGCCAAGCAAATGAAATGACGACTGTGCTGCATTCTACTTGGGTGTCGTCTCAGTACCCTTACTTGAAAGTTGGTGTCATCTTTCCTCTTACTTCTTGTGTTAGGCCGTTCTTTGCGTTGCTATAAATACCTAAGGCTGGGTAATTTATAAAGAAAAGAGGTTTAATTGGCTCATGGTTCTGCAGGCTGTACAGGAAGCGTGGCACCGGCATCTGCTTGGCTTCTGGGGAGGCCTCAAGGAGCTTTCATTCATGGGGGAAGGCAAAGTAGGAGCAGGCGCATCAAACAGCGAGAGTGAGAGCCAGAAAGCAAGAGAGAGTCCCACACACTTAACCGATCTCATGAGAACTCACTCACTAACGCAAGGAGGGCACCGAGAGGATGGTGCTAAACCATTCACGATGCATCCATCTCCATGATCCAGTCACCTCTCACCAGGTCCCACCTCCAACCCTGGGGATCACATTCCAGCATGACACGCAGCAGGGCAGATATTCAGCCATGTCACTTCTTTTCCAGCAGGCGCCTCTCTGGGCTCTGACCCTTTCCCATCAATCACAGCTGGGAGTCTCTGTTTTTACAGTTCCCTCCAAACAGGCTCTTTCCCCCAACCCTGGCTTTATGCTCAGCCTTTCCTAAACGCATTAGACACCTAGTCAGAGGAAAAGCACTTTGACTTCAAATTAACATTTCAAATAAAAACTAAAACATTTTATTATGAAGGCAATGTAGATTCTCTACTTAAAGAAATTCAGGTCAGGTGCAGTGGCTCACACCTGTAATCCCAGCACTTTGGGAAGTTGAGGTGGGCGGATCACCTGAGGTCGAGAGTTCTAGACCAGCCTGGCCAACATGGTGAAACCCCGTCTCTACTAAAAATACAAAAAATTAGGTGGGCGTGGTGGCAGTCGCCTATAATCCCAACTACTTGGGTGGCTAAGGCAGGTGAGTTGCTTGAACCCAGGATGTAGAGGTTGCAGTGAGCCTAGATTGAGCCATTGTACTCCAGTCTGGGTGACAAGAGTGAGCCTCTTGAAAGAAAGAAGGAAAGAAGGAAGGAAGGAAGGAAAGAATTCAGAACATTCTGAGTTTTGGAAAAATAACATGTAACTCATAGTGCCATCCTTAGACAACCACTTCGAGACTTTGCTGAATCTTCCAGTGATCTAATTAGATTTAAATCATATCGGCCAGGTGTGTTGACTCGTGCCTATAATCCCAGCACTTTGGGAGGCTGAGGTGGGTGGATCACTTGAGGTCAGGAGTTCAAGATCAGCCTGGTCAACATGATGAAACCTCGTCTCTACTAAATATACAAAAATTAATTGAGTGTGATGGCATGTGCCTGTAATCCCAGTTATTTGGGAGGCTGAGGCAGGAGAATCGCTTGAACCCGGGAGGCGGAGGTTGCAGTGAGCTGAGATTGCGCCATTGCACTTTAGCCTGGGTGACAAGAGCAAAACTCTGTCTCAAAAAAAGAAAAGAAAAAAAAGATTTAAAGCATATCTACCTGGCTGGGCATGGTGGCTCACACATGTAATCCCAACACTTTGAAAGGTCGAGGCAGGCAGATTACCTAAGATCAGGAGTTCGAGACCAGCCTGGCCAACATGGTGAAACCCCATCTCTACTAAAAGTACAAAAATTAGCCAGGTGTGGTGGCATGCACCTGTAATCCCAGCTACTTGGGAGTCTGAGACAGGACAATCACTTGAACCCAAGAGGTGGAGGTTGCAGTGAGCGGAGATAATGTCACTGCACTCCAGCCTGAGTGACAGAGCAAGACTCTATCTCGAAAACAAAACAAAACAAAATCATATTTACCCTATATGCTCCACTCATTCACTTGTGGTATCCTTTAAAAGGAAGGTTTAGGCAGTGATGATCTTTTCTCACCTTCTTTTAAGCACGACATCATTGATTATCATTCATATTCATAATTCAGAATATTGGTTGAGAGTAATTGTATTGGTTCACATCAAAGTACTAGCTGAGGAGATACTTTCTTTTTTTTTTTTTTATTCTTCTAAGGCTAAATAGGCTTTCCTTGACATGGGATGTCTGCAGCTGACCTTAGCAGTAGACAGACATGACCCTCTTGCTGACCCTGCAGTTCATGCAGCTGTTCCCAGGGAAAGGTCGTGAAATCTTCTCTGCCCTCAAATGACCAGCCAGAAGAGACTCAGCCTGTGGCATGTGTCAGTTTTGGGCACTGTGCCGCAATCAGGGTGTGGGCGAATGGAAGGAGCCAGGAACTGCAACATGGGAGGAAAGAAATTAGGGCTGGAGAACTAGGTGGGGAAACCTGTGGTTTCTATCAAACTGAACACCCAAAGCCGGAGATAAATACAAAGTGGGAGCTCATACTTTAACCAAAAATGCAGGCCTAGTGGGAGGCAGGGGTCTAGTTAGTCAGGCAAGGCAAAGCTTGGGTCAGGAGGTGTCGAAGATTAAAGACAGGCAAAGAGTTAAAGATCCAGGTCTTGGCTGGGTGCAGTGGCTCATGCCTGTAATCCCAGCACTTTGGGAGGCCAAGACAGGCAGATCACAAGGTCGGGAGTTCGAGACCAGCCTGGTCAATATGGTGAAACCTGTCTCTACTAAAAATACAAAAATGAATCGGGTATGGTGGTAGGTGCCTGTAATGCCAGCTACTCAGGAGGCTGAGGCAAGAGAATCACTTAAACCTGGGAGGCAGAGGTTGCAGTGAGCTGAGATTATGCCACTGCACTCCAGCATGGGAGACAGAGAGAGAAAGAAAAAAGATCCAGGTCTTGCTGGGCATGGTGACAGTTCAGGAGGCTGAAGTGGGAGGATCGTATGAGACCAGGAGTTCAAGATCAGCCTGGGCAACATGGCAAGACCCCATTTCTATAAAAAACAAAAAAAATTGGCCAAGCGTGGTGGCGCATAGCTGTAGTCCTAGCTGCTTGGGAGGCTGCTGTGGGAGGATCACTTGAAGCCACGGGGTTGACGCTGCAGTGAGCTACAATTGGGACATTGCACTCCAGCCTGGGTGACAGAGCAAGATACTGTCTCTAAAACAACAAATTCTGGTCTTTAAAACAAGAGGCAAAAATCTAAGCAAGGAGATAGGGAACAGGTGCAAAGCTTGTGCCAAAGGGTGACCAAGATAGAGGCTTCCTGTGGACCCGTCTCCAGGGAAGACAAAATCTGAGAACAAGACCATTCCTTCTACCATACTGTGTAAAGACATATCATTTTTATGCTGGAATTTTTCTAATCAACATGACTCAGGTTAAACACAAGAATACGCAGTGGAGTGTTTTGTGACGTTTCTTTTCCCTGAGAAGACTCCAGGCCTCCTTTGGGGCAGTGAATTAATCTCTCTCTCTCTACTTAAATGTTCTTAAGCCCAGTTCCATAACAGTGTTAAAGTCAAAAACATTGGTTGATGGCGTGAATGAATTCTCAAGAGACACTGATTGACTAAAACAGCAGTTGATTCATCTTAGAATGATTAACTTACCTTATGTCTTCCTGTGGCATATGACAAGTTAAATTGACCTCGACTGCCCCTAAAGTGGACCCAAATAGCGACTGCCCTCCCACCCAGGCGAAGATCACTTGGGTGCCTCACCCCGCTGGGCAAGAGGGCTTTGCGTTCACATTCAGGGCCTGGAAGTCCCCAGGGACACTCTTCAACGCTGAGGCTTGGAACTCCCACTTGCATTTTGGCAAAGGTAATGACCTTTCCCTGGATGCTGTCAAGGAGAGCGACACTTTGCCACCAATATCTAAAATCAAGTCGCACAGTTCCCCAGGGTCAGCAGGAGAATTCAGAAATAGGCTGGGTGCCCTGCTCCTGACCACCAGATTGGCATCACCACACATAAGGTTACAGCTAAGTAGAAAATGCCTGGAGCAAACTGGAGGTGAAAGAGGGGCCAGCAGGGGGGTGTAATAGGCAGCCCCTTCCTCGAGCTCATTATCCCCACCTGCTCCTGTAGCCTCATATTAGAATCCTAATGCGAGTTTACGGAAAGTCAGCTGGAGCCTGTACTCCATGTAATTCAGATCACGTTGCCTGCAGCTCTTAGGTACTCAAATAAACAGAAGGACTAATATTACTACTGAAAATGTAATTAAGGGCATTCATTGTAAAGCAATAATGATTACCTCACGCTCACCATATGGCCAGAACTGATTAACACTTAGAAGAAATGATCTAAAACCTCTAAAATCAGAATTAATGTCTCAGGTCATAATGAGAAACATTTTGTGTGTGTGTACGGGGCGGGGGGGGGCGCGGTGAGGGGAGGAAAAAGTGGTTGGGAGTTTACTAAATCAAGAGGCACAAACAAAATATTGAAGATAACATCCTGAAAAAACTCATTCAGATTAGACAAGTTGTGTTTTTAGTGTAGAGCCCATATCACAAATGCAAAAAATATGATAAGAGTTACACATTGGAATTGTCACTTAATTGGATGATAGTTGTCCTCCATTGTTTTTTTAAATGATGAGGAATTGATGGAAAAGTCTCCATCGAGGCTGGCAGTTTCTTAAATCACCAGGGAAGGGCTTAGCCCATTGATTGAAGATCTGTAGTGAATTACTGGGTAAAATGCTGTTTGTTGTCAGGAGTGTCGTGGAGTGTGATTTAATCTCTTAAGATTAGTTAAAGTGGTAGAAATGTTAGCGTTTCTAGGTAGTGCCAAACAGGTTAGCATTACAGAAGAGGCCTAGAAAGATATGGACCCATTTGGAAGACAGGGTTGCTGTAAAAGCCAGTTTGCGGGTGCACTGTGGGGGTGACAGGATGCCCGGGGCTGTTCTTGATTAGTGTGTGTGCCCTAGGGCCATGTGTTGAAGCATAAGGAAGCAGAATTTGGGGTATTTTCCTGCCAGAATCCCTAAGATGACTCTGTGTACTGCTGGGGGAAAGCTTAATGGGCTCAACACCACCCTTGAGGGAAGGCAAGGTGGAATCTCTTTTTCTGCAAATACTTTCTTGGGTGGTGGATCATGATTCCCTGAGACAGGATTCCCTGCCGACAGAGCTGGAGGGGCTGGCGGGGGTGAAGGGGCTGGAGTTCCAAGAACTTGGCCTGAAGTCTTGAACTTGCAGCCATACCTTCGGACTCCAGCTTTTCCTTTTTACTTCTCTGTCTTTGGCCACTAGAGAAATAGATCAACCTCGACTGCCTCTTAAAGGCAAAACTTTAAGTTAGGGACACCTCACATTTTGGTCAAGACCAGTGGACCTAGGTAAGAGCAAATCAGAGAAATCCCACGGTGGGAGAAGTTATTCCTAGACAATGAATCCCCTGCATTTGGGCTGAGGAGGTGAACAGAACCAAGCACGAAAGCCTCATTGTTGTTTTAATAACCCAAGTTGGATTCAGGTGCATTTCTGCGATTAGCACATCGGCAGTGGGATTTCCCCATGTTGTAGCTGAGAAGGGAGGCTGCTGAGATGACCCCTTAGGAAAAAGTGAAAAACTCTGCCTCTAGAACAGAGATCTGGATTTCTCTTCCATTGCTCTGTCTGAGCTCAGGGATTCTGTGCCCCTTGCTCTCCAGACAGGTTTTACACCAGATGATCGTCTAATTGCTGTGAATGCAGCCTCTTCAGCAAGTCCTCATCTGGGGACATTATCAATTTCAAACGCTGGTCATTCATGAAGCCCCATTGGAGGACTTCATCCTGAAATCCACAAACAAAGAAAGAGATCCTGCAACGCTGTCCTGCATCTAACATGCCTGAAAATGCCAGTGCTGCGACAGATGGCCCTGCTCCGTGTAAGTGACAATGCCCCCAGCAGGCCATTGATTCTGCTGGTGAAATTTAAATATCTGAACAATGACTGATGGTGCTAGGGAGAAGTGTGCCTTCAATCCTCTCAACACCCGCCCCCACCAGGGTTCAGCATATTTCAGTAGTCCTAGTAAAAATAGGTCAGTAAACAGCCTTATTTATGGCAAATGCTTGGGGTTCCTAAGTCATTGTGCCATGAATACTCATGGAACTGAGGTGTAGCTAGGGATGAAGTTGCGCAGAATATAGACAGAGCTGAGTTGGCAGAGACCAAGACAGCTCATGGGAGGAGCTCAGAGGAAAATCCATGCTTTCTCTCTGTGAGAAAGTTTTGAAAGCTTTTCCCTTTAAGAAAAGTGAAAACTGTAGTTTAATTTTAAGGAACACGATCATTACAAAAACCTGGACTCTTTCAAATTGCAAAGTTTTGTTTATGAAAGAAAGAGTTTGAGATTTCCCTTTAAGATAGAATGGGGAAAACCAGGATTATAGTAAGACTTGTTTATCAGCAGTTAGTAATAATGACTATGTTTCTACAGGCTTTTCCCTTACTCTGAAATAGGTTTTACTTCGCTTAAATTAGTAATTAGTAAATGTTAATGCATTATTGGTTTAATAATCCATTTATTCATTTATTTATATTTATTTATTTTTGAGACGGAGTCTAGCTCTGTTGCCCAGGCTGAAGTGCAATGGTGCGGTCTCAGCTCACTGCAACCTTGGCCTCTCGGGTTCAAGCGATTCTTCTGCCTCAGCCTCCCGAGTAGCTGGGATTACAGGCACCTGCCACCACGCCCAGCTAATTTTTTCTATTTTTAGTTGAGGTGGGGTTTCACCATGTTGGCTAGGCTGGTCTTGAACTCTTGACCTTGTGATTCACGTGCTTCGGCCTCCCAAAGGGCTGGGATTACAGGCATGAGCCACAGCACCTGGCTAATAATACATGTATTAAATAAACTGCTTTAATAACAAAAGCAGTTTATTTTCACAGAAAAAGCCTAATTACTTGCTATTGTATGCTACAAATTAGAAATGCCGTAATTCTCACTGGGGGCTGTTGGTACTGCAGCTCATAACAAGGTGCCAGAGTTCGTGTGGTTCACATTCCGAATTATAAGCACAGTGCCAAGGACTCTCAGGATAACTTCTTCAAACCTAAGCCTTCAGAAAAGGGATGGAGCAACAGAATGAGTGCATCATGGCTGGGGCATGAAGGTGCTTTGGGCATGAAGAGCCTCTACTGTGAAGTTAGAAGCTTCCAATATTAGCTCTGTTTTAAGTATATGCACAAAGTCAGAGTCTCATAGCTGAACTGTTAAAAATAAAATCAACACCAAGATATACTTGAGAGTAACTCTTTTTATTATCACTTGAAACACTTCCTTTTATCATCAATTACACATGCTTTTGATCTTTGTCTTGTGTGAAAGTCTACTATAGAAATGTTTATCATCACTATGTCTATACTGCTGAATTTAATTAAGGGTCTAGAAAATAATTTCAGAAGCAAGGTTTTGGCAGTGCTCCAGGCATTAACACCTGACTTGGGAGCAACCATGTGCAAATGCAAAGCTCCAAAAGTGACTTTTGACTCTTTCCTTCTGTGTTGAGTGTTGTGTGGATGGCAGTGGGCATGATGGAAAGTCATATGGATCTCTGCAACATTAGGGTTAAAACCCTCTGTGGGATTAGACTGCCCCAGGCAGACCCATGTCTATTCTGGGCTCTGGCCTGCAGGCCTCCTGGGGGCTGACAACAGCTGCCTTCGGCTCCCAGGCTGGGGTCCTTCAAGGAGCAACTGAACAGCTGCTGCGCTCAGTCTTTCTCTTCTCCATCCTGGGAGAGCCTCTTCTGCTCCCCCTGTCTCTTCCATTCTGGCTAAGAGACCATTCTCCTGACTGCGGCTTCCTGCTTCCTCCTTCAGCATTGGATGCATCTGTCTCCACCAGAGCAGTAACAGCCCCTGCCTGGAATATTTTTATTGTAATTTAAAAAACTGATATCTACTGTTTCTTGAGTTCTCTGATGCTAAGTGCTTCAGATGAATTATCCCTCCAAACCTCCTCACACGCGCAATTCCAGATCAGTAAGTTATGATTTGATCTTGGTATTACTGGACAGGGGTCCCGATCCAGGCCCCAAGAGAGGGTTCTTGGATCTCAGGCAAGAAATAATTCAGGGCGAGTCCATAGAGTAAAGTGAAAGCAAGTTTATTAAGTAGGGGAATAAAAGGATGGCTAATCCACAGACAGAGAAGCCCCAAAGGCTGCTGGTTGCCCCTTTTTATGGTTATTTCTTGATGATATGCTAAACAAGGGATGGATTATTCATGCCTCCCCTTTTCAGAACATATAGGATAACTTCCTGACGTTGCCATGGCATTTGTAAACTGTCATGGCGCTGGTGGGAGTGTAACAGTGAGGACGCCCAGAGGTCACTCTTGTTGCCATCTTGGTTTTGGTGGGTTTTAGCCGGCTTCTTTACTGCAACCCGTTTTATCAGCAAGGTTCTTTATGCTCTGTATCTTGTGCCGACCTCCTATCTCATCCTGTGACTTAGAATGCCTAACCTCCTGTGAATGCAGCCCAGTGGCTCTCAGCCTCATTTTACACAGCTCCTATTTAAGATGGAATTGCTCTGGTTCAAGTGCCTCTGACATTAAGGTAACATAGCTTCTTTTTCCACGTAGCTCTTTACATGAGATAAGGAGAAATCTCCAGGACTACAGGAAAGACACTCAAGTCCAATCATCTGGAGAAAAGGAACTGGGCTTGGCCAGGCGGAGCCCCATGTGGCCTGAAGTCTTGATGTCCCATTCGTGATATTATTCCAGACTGAATAAGCCAGATGCTGGGAAGTCTAATATGTGCTGAACTACTGTGTTTTGATGTGAATGTCTTGTTGAAATCGTATGGCTAGACTGCAATGTTGGCAGGAATTGGGAATTTTTCCCAGAGGGAGTGGATATTCCCACCATAAAAATTCCTGAGGGGGCTGGGCACGGTGGCTCACGCCTGCAATCCCAACACTTTGGGAGGCTGAGGCGGGTGGGTCACCTGAGGTCGGGAGTTTGAGACCAGCCTGACCAACATGGAGAAACCCCTTCTCTACTAAAAATACAAAATTAGCGTGGTGTGGTGGTACATGCTTGTAATCCCAGCTACTCGGAGGCTGAGGCAGGAGAATTGCTTGAACCTGGGAGGTGGAGGTTGTGGTGAGCTGAGATCACGCCATAACTCCACCTTGAGCAACAAGAGCGAAACTCCATCTCAAAAAAAAAAAAAAGAGGAGATCAATAATCCCAGGATGGGGAATGAGGCCTGGGGCAGTGGCCTTTGGCCAGGAAGAGGGCATGGAGAAACTGCTGTTTCTCTGGGCCTCATGGGCAAGTAGGGACCCTGTTGAATGGTCCGTGCCTTACAAATTCTGAGATCAGACCTGTCTAGAATTCAGTTTTAAATAATTTCTGTATTGCAATTCTTTCCTATTCTTCCCAAGAGTAGCACCTTCAATTTTCCTGGGGAATATTGGATTCCCCACTGGTCCCATGAGTTTTGGACAAGGCTGGCCCCATCCCATGGCTTCATGGGTGTGCAAATGACACAGAGTTGGCCGATGAGAGTATCGTGCACCGCTGGTCATAGTGCACAGAAGTTCCATAGCAGCCATAGCGCACATAGTTCATGGCTGAGCATGTGACCCCAACTGGGCCAATCCGAGCCAGGCTTAAGTCTTGCTGGGACTCTCGGGAGAGTCATCCAATTAACTTTGGGAGGAATAAGCCTAGAGCTTCCAGGAGCCACCAGTTGGAGAATAAAGTACACAACCAAAACAGAGCCAAGAAAGAGGGCTTGAATCCTGAAGACACACAGCCATGTCTTCAGACTGAAGACCTGAGCCTCTGAATCCAGCCATGCCCAAACTAAGAATATGCCCGTACCTTTTCAGCTTTTGTGAACGCTCTCTGACTGAAGTCAGTTTTGACTGGAGTTTCTGTCATTTTCTTCTAAAGATATCTTATGGAATGTATAAGCCACGTCTCATCTATCACTGTGGGAAGTTCAGGAAGGGTCTGTGCCCATGCTTGACTCAAGCGCATTGTGTGAGAACAGCAACAGCTTAAGAATCGAATGCAGACCCTACAGGAAGTAATCTGCAGGGGGGAAGTGGACGGTGCTGTCCGAGGCGGGATACCACCAAAGGCTGCAAGCTTCCCACCGGACAGATGTGTGGAGCCTGTCATTTTATTTGTAGATCTTCAGAAATACCTGGGAATGGCATCTGGTAAGAGGTTCTGGATGTCATAATAATTTGGGCATCAAAAGCTAATGTTTATATCCATGTTCATATCAGTATTATTTACAACCACCAAGAAGTAGAAGCAAATGTGAATGTTCGTACACAGATGAGTAAGTAAACAAGGGCTGGTCATGGTGGCTCACGCCTGTAATCCCAGCACTTAGGGAGGCTGAGGCGGGCAGATCACAAGGTCGAGAGATCAAGACCATCCTGACCAACATGATGAAACCCCATCTCTACTAAAAATACAAAAATTAGCGGGGTGTGGTGATGCGCGCCTGTAATCCCAGCTACTCAGGAGGCTGAGGCAGGAGAATTGCTTGAACCTGGGAGGCGGAGTTTGCAGTGAGCTGAGAACACACCACTGCACTCCAGCCTGGTGACAGAGAGAGACTCCATCTCAAAAAATAAAAATAAGTAACATAAGTAAATAAAATGTATTCTATCCATACAATGGAATATTATTCAGCTTTAAAAATGAAATTCTAACACATGCTACAACGTGGATGAATTTTGAGGACGTTATGCTAAATGAAATAAGCCAACCACAAAAAAACCCACAAAATATTTTATGATTGTACTTATAAGAGGTACATAGAGTAGTCAAATTCAGCAGTTGCCAGGAACTGGTGGAAGGGGAAAATGAGGAATTATTGTTTAATAGGTACAGTTTCAGTTTTGCAAGATGAAAAATCTCTGAAGATGGATGGAGGGGATGTTTGCACAACAGTGTTGTTCTACTTAAAACAATTGAGCTGTACACATAACAGTGATTAAGATGGTAAATTCTGTGTATGTCTATTTAACCACAATTCTTTTTAAAAGCTGATGTGATCTTATTCTGATTGTATTTCAGGCAACGAGGCCAGTCAACACTTGGATTACACAGGTAAGTGTTTTACATTGTACCAGGGAGGAATGGACAGAGTTGACTGGGGTGAGAAGGCTGAAAATAGGTTCTAGTTTTCTTCAAGGAGTTTCAGATTGGAAACAGGTCCTGAATCAATAACAAATGTTATAGGAACAGTCCATAAATTTAATTTAGGCTACCTACAAGAGCTAGAAGCTTGTTCTTTTCTCTTTCTCCTTTCCTTTCCTTTCTTCTTCCTTCCCTTCCTCCTCTTTCTCTTTCCTTCCTTCCTTCCTTGCTTTCTTTCTTTTCTTTCTTTCTTCTTTCCCTCCCTCCTTCCCTTCCTTCCTCTCTTTCTCTCACTCTTTCTTTCTTTCTTCCCTCCCTCCCTCCCTTCTTTCCTTCCTTCCTTTCTTTCTTTTCTTTCTTCTTTCCCTCCCTCCCTCCCTCCCTTCCTTCATTCCTCTCTTTCTCTCATTCTCTTTCTCTCTTTCTTCCCTCCCTCCCTCCCTCCCTTCCT
>CAUYLG010009189.1:0-69025 GCA_963573385.1 Cacajao melanocephalus
GCTGGAGAGGATGTGGAGAAATAGGAACACTTTTACACTGTTGGTGGGAGTGTAAATTAGTTCAACCATTGTGGAAGACAGTGTGACAATTCCTCAAGGACCTAGAAATAGAAATTCCATTTGACCCAGCAATCCCAGTACTGGGTATATATCCAAAGGAGTATAAATTGTTCTACTATAAGGACACATGCACACGAATGTTCATTGCAGCACAGTTTTCAATAGCAAAGACCTGGAACCAACCCAAATGCCCATCCATGATAGACTGGACAGGGAAAATGTGGCACATGTACACCATGGAATATTATGCAGCCATCAAAAACGATGAATTCGTGTCCTTCGTAGGGACATGGATGAACCTGGAAACCATCATTCTCAGCAAACTGACACAAGAACACAAGATCAGACACCTCATGTTCTCACTCATAGGCGAGTAATGAACAGTGAGAACACATGGACGTAGGGAGGGGAGCACTACACACAGGGGTCTGTTGGGGGGGAAATAGGGGAGGGACAGTGGGATGTGGGGAGGTGGGGAGAGATAGCATGGGAAGAAAAGCCAGATATAGGTGAAGGGGAGGAAAGCAGCAAATCACACTGCCACGTGTGTACCTATGCAACAATCTTGCATGCTCTTCACATGTACCCCAAAACATAAAATACAATAAAAATTTAAAAATAAAATAAAATAAAATAAAGTGCCACTTCAAATTGCAAACCCTGCATGAAAAAAAAAAACAAAAAAACATGTCCTTTTATTGCATACCACTGAACAGTCATACCAGGGTCTCTTGTAAGGTACCTGAAATCACATTCTAAGTTGCCAAAGTTTGTCTTTGAATGACAGTTTTCCCTTTAAATAGGAGTATAACATCAACAAGTATAAGCTGTAGAAGTGGATTTATATTAAAAAAAAATAATGTAAATAACCAGCAAACATGAAGGCCTACATTTTCTCACTGTGTTTTGCAAGATAAAATTTCTATGAACTTTTATTTCACTTGTATTTTATTTTTTTTTTTAAATAAAAGAATGTAACATTCTCAGATTAGTCAACGTTAAGTACTCTGGGAAAAATGCTGAGTATTACTGCCTCCTCTGTGATTGCTGTGGCCTGGAAATCGGAACTTGTTGGAGGCAAATCTTGGAGACAATCTAAAGAGTTAAGAGCCAGTTTCCTGCCAAAAGTGAAATCAATTAACATGACACATATTCCCACAATCCCCACATGGAGGAACTAATTTTTTAACAGACCATTTCATGAATAACAGAGTCTTTGTGCCACCAAATAAAAACATTTGGAGATTGTTGAAACATCTGTTCTGAGATGTTACTGTCAAACTCTGTTCTTGAAAGGGAGGAAGCTGCACTGTCATTCAGGAGCTTTGATGATTTCATAAAAATGTCTCCATTTTAAGAGCTCTTCCATCTGCAGGCCCCTGAAACTTCCAGGAACAAATTCAACACCAATGTCATGCTCGCTGATTATGGTTTAAATAAATTTAAGGTAATATTTAAAAAGCAAAGATGGATGCTGTATTTCATGATGTATTTCTAAAACTATATTTCCTAATTGACATTATGAAATAACCGTCATCTAGAAAATATCCAGTTTGTGTGTGCCCCTCAAGATAATCACAGTGGGTTACTTCAGAATGGATAATGCATCAGCTAAGATGCTCCAAATCCTTCCTTCACCTAAGTTTCATCATCTGTATGGGGCTGAAGGGACTAAACTTCACTCTTCTTTACTTACAGGGAAAGGTCGCTTGTCAGAAATGAAAAGTGGAAACAAATTTTTCTAATTAAGAAGAGAGCAACAATTCTGAGAGATGAAGAAATAACAGGGAGACTTAGAAGTGTCAAATTCAGGTCTGTCCAGTTTGCTTCTGGTTGGGAAGTTAGGGTCAGTGGGAGGTCCATTCTGTGCCACCGGTGAAGATGCGGCTCCCCATGATGTGTGCCTCACTGTTTGCCATCACCACTGGCAGTGAGCACAGCCTGTGGTGGGCCCTTTTTTGTAGCTGTGGTTTTACTGTCTGCCATCCCTTCAGCATGGCGGTCTACTTTAGGTGTCAAACAAAAAGAAACGAAATGAGAGTTGAAGCCCACAGTGTCCATCTGCGGACCCACAACTCAAGTGAGCAACATTCTGTTGGCATCTCCTCCATGACTGGGAGCACAAAAATGTTGCTAAATCCAGCCCCAAAATGATAAAGTAGAAAAGAAAGCAAGAGCAACAGAAATGGCACCAGAACACCAAAGAAACCTAAAAGTGGCTAATATGAGGGAAAAGGTTAAGAAAAGGGAAGCCTGGAATGTTGAAAATGCCATGAAGGGGAGGGGCCAGGTCTGTGATTCAGTATGATACCTCCAGCATCATATCACACATTGCATCAAGTAGGTGCTCACTAAATAGTGAATGAATAAACTTTTCTTCTCTTGCCTTTTTCAGAGACAAGCCACAGACAAAGTGAGATGGTTTCAAGTCAACTGTACAAATGAAATGCATTTAAATGGCTCAAATAACTGGCCCTTCAAACCCCTGGGCCATATCCAAATGCGAAGAGATGAGCAATTCTCAAGTGACAGAAACAACTAGCCAGTTGCCATTTTTCAGTAAGTAAAGAAACCTGGGTAGGAATGTGGACTTATGAACAATACCAAAGTTCAAGCACACTCTTGTATTTTAACCTTATATATGCACGTAAACTAGAATTTCTATAGGATTAAAATGCAAAAGTAGGATTGCCCCATAAAAGATATGTAACACTTCATTTTGTATGGCACCAACCAATATACATTGCCTTTTTAAACTTTATATAAATGTTCACTTCCACTAAGTGTATGAAACCCCATTTATGGAAACCCTTCATCAACAGTAAATGCGACCTCACTTCTCTTTCCTTAAGGTGAAGACTTATAAAGATTACCTAACATATGTACATGCCAAAAAATTAAAATAGTACTAACGGGTGTTGGGTGAAAAAGTAAGTCTCCCTCCCAAACTTATCCTCAGATCTTCTTGCTGAAGCAGCTGCTACAGTCTCTTGCACATCTGTCCAGAGGCAGTATCTGATACTACACACATAATGCCACCCTTTTCAAAACAAATGGTTGTATTCTGTACAGTTATTCCATCACTGCATAAAAATCTGTCTCATTTTTAAAAGAACTGCACATTATTTCATCCCATGCATATACCATAACTAATTTAACCAGTCTGCTATTGATGGATGCCCACATTTATTCCAATCTTTCACAGCCACAGTGATACTGAAGTTAAATATGCTTGTTCTGAAGGCTTTGAGTACTTAATCCATGTACATTGGTGGGAAAATGCCTAAATGAGGAATTGCTGGCCAAAGGGTAAATGCGTTTTTATTCTTCATACATATTGTCAAACTAAGAGGTCTGTGTCCACCTATATTCCTACAATAATGTGTTTCCTCTTGCTTTTCCTAATAGTTCATTATCAAACTTGAAAAGATTATCATTGCCAATCCAATAGGTGAAAAATAGTATCCTATTGGGATTTTAACTGTGTTTTTCTTATTCTAAAGGATATAATTATTTTTATAAGTTATTTATATTTCATATTCTGTGACTTTTCTATTCATTTTCTTATTCCCAGTCTTTGACGTTTCTGATCTTAATCATAGTCTTAATGATAAAAACAAAAACTTGAAATTCTACAACATGGCATTCCCTATGCTAAAATATGATTCCCTATATCACTTCTAGTTAGGTCCTAAAATTACTTTTTTTCATGGCGGAGGAAGTGGAAGTGGAGTTGGGGGAAAGGAGGTATAAGGAACTAGTCTCAATACAAAGTCTCGAGACATATAGCCATAGAGAATTGGAATTTAAACCAAAGAAAAGAAGGCATCAATCAAAAATAATGAACTGCACCATAGATAATTTGTGGTTATTTCTACTTATTCTCCATTTAAGATTTTATAAAGCAAATGGCCAGACCATTACTTTCAATTCTGAAACTCCATTCCTGAACTTAACTAGGCCCAGAATTCAAAACTGAATCATTCTGGGATCTATGTTTTAAGCAGCCAAACCATTTCACACCATGCAAACTGGTTTCCCTATTTTTTGAAAATGGGAAGACTGCATTTTTCATTTTATCTCACTGGTTAATTGCTTCTTCAGAATTATCGTAAGTTTTCTGGGACAAATTTATCATAAACATGATGTAACCTAAAAAGGTCTTAGATTGAACATGGTTGCTAATACATTATGAAACCTCGGCACTTTTTTCCTTGAAATCTCTTTGTCCTCAGCACTCACTGCTACTGTTCTGGTTTTGATTCTCATCTCTTTATAATGGTATTACTGCTTCAGATTTTAAGCCTGTTTCCATCTCTGCCTTTCCATTGCCACATTATTCACCTTAAAATACAATCTAAAACAAATCCATCTCACTCAAGAACCTAAGTGTTCCATAAACACTTGTAGAATAAATGAATACATAAACATATAATGGCTCTTTAATCTCTAACCACCAAGGCCAGACTCCTCTGCCTCGGCATTTATTTAAGTGCCTCCATGATGTGGCTCCACTTAGCTTATGCAAACATTTCCCCACCATCTGTGCAACTAATACTCACTCTTTCCCTGTGCCTTGCTCATGCTCTTTTCTCAGTCTGTGCAAAAAATAGACCTTTTTAATGACATTCTGAGTTCTGTGCATGGCAGTCTTCCTCTCTTTTTCTGCTTCTTTTCTCACTCTCCTGGGGGCCTCCTCTATCACGTTGGCTCCAAGGATTGCCTATAAGCTGACAATATGCCAACCTTCCTCTCTAGCAGGATCTCTCCTAAATTCCACACCAGTCTATCCAATACCTGGTATACTTTTCCAATGGCTCTCCCACAAAAATCTCAAAATCAACATATGCAAAACTAAAATAATCTTTTTACTTCCTGAATCAAGCAACCACACAAGTCAGAAATGATGGTCATCCTTGCCACTTACTTTTCCCTAATCTCTCACCTTCAATTACTATCAACTTCAACTCCATTCTTTTTCCTACATCTATCAATTCCTTTCTGTCTCCACTGCTACCACAAATTCCTAACCACAGCATCTCTCACTTTGGCCAGTTTTCCTAGTTGACTGTCTTACCTCTAGATTTCCACCCCAAGAAACCATCCTTATACCATTGCTGAAAATTCAAATCTAACCATATTTCAATTTAGGATAATTTGTACAGTATTTATGTCAATGGGACTATTGGACATGACATGGGTAGCTTATAGGGGAACCATAGCGATAGCCTAGGGATAGTATCAGAGATGTTACCACCGCTGGCCTCAAGGGACAAGAGAGGGACTATGGAAACAAAGAGTTGTATCTTAATTTCCTTCCCTCATTCAGCCATCAATCATTTATTAGACACCTTCTGTGTGTCTTGCCCAGTACTGAGTACTGGGAATAAAAAGGTGACTGACACATCTCCAGCTTTCTTTTAGAAAGCTTACTGTTTAGTTTGCAAAGACAAGAAAACAAATAAGGACAATAAAATACTACATATGCTTTAATAAATATCTGTAGATAAGATAATGAAATCATTCAAAAGAGTGTGGTCAGTTATATATATAATATATATATATATATAAAATATATATATAATATCCCTGGGAAATAATATATCCCAGGGATAAGATTTTCCCAGGTATATAACTGACTGTAGTCTTTATACTGTAGGTAGTAAGTAAATTGATTTCGTAAAATAAATAGATTGGCAAAATCTGGGAATACAGGAAAGGTATTCCTGATGGTACATTTGGTATAGTTCACCGTGGATAGATCTATATGGGTTTTAGCATGAGAGGAAAGTGAGAGCCAGGTCTTGGAGGGCCTGTATACATATCTCCTATGTGACATCGCTTCCCCAAATCTACTCTCTACTACCTCTACCCTGCTTCACCCCAGAGGCTAACCTGTAGGGTAAAATCAGCAGACTGCCGTGCCCTTTAGTTTCAGCCAGTGGATAAATAGCCTCAGCCAGAGATGGGCAGGAACAGAGTGAGGTGAAGATCTTTTTTCTCTGTTGGCTTCCTCCCTTAAAAAATCACTAGGGCCAGTTGCCTCTCCCTGCCCATGTCCTTGCGCACTTCTGGAGGGTCTTCTCAAGAATATATTCTTATATCCCTGTTACCCTCTACCACACGGCCCTGTTGGCTCGCTTCAAAAGCCCTCTTCCAATGCTACTCATATTTACTTGCTATAATATTTGCACGCTATCTTATGAAACTGTATGTTTTGTAAGGTTCATGCTCATCACTGTATTCTCAGATCCAAGAACATGGGAGGCACAGGGAAACAGGAGTTGGGGTCAGGAGTGGTGGCTCGTGCCTGTAATCCCAGCACTTTGGGAGGCTGAGGCAGGTGGATAATGAGATCAAGAGATCGAGACCATCCTGGCTAACATGGTGAAACCCCGGCTCTATTAAAAATACAAAATTAGCCAAGTGTGGTGATGTGTGCCTGTCATCCCAGCTACTTGGGAGGCTGAGGCAGTAGCTGAGCCTGAGAGGCAGAGGCTGCATTGAGCCAAAAGTGCGCCCCTGCATTCCAGTCTGGGTGACAGAGTGAGACCCTGACTCAAACAAACAAACAAGCTTCTAATATGTATAAAGCAATTTTGTTTGAAGAAGAACCTTTTAGAGAAATATAAAATGATCCATTTTGTTAAATCTACATAAAAAATTAAGAGCAGCAAAAATTAAACTTTAATTTTTACTCATAGAATTTTAAGTTATTTAGTATGAAAAGGGAAGGGGAAAACAAAGGTGAACAGAAAATATGAAGAAGGGAAGAGAAAAACAGGGAGAGAGGGAGATAGGGAAATAGATACAAAAAGAAAATGAGATGTGGAAATTTGACCTATGAAAAAGACAGTTACACAGACAAACATGATTTCAACCCAGACAAAGGAAAGGAAGACCATGCCAACACAGATGGACAAAAGATGGACATATGCAACACAAACAGACCTTAAAGCTATGCTGCCATTGCCCAACTGCAGGCAACAGTGAAGGCAGGCTGTGTAGAATCAAAGCTGAGGCGTCTAGGAATTTTCAATACTATGGTGCTTATGCTTCTCTTCTACGCCTTATGGAAGTATTTAAAAAGGAAAAAGAAAGCCAAACTGCATGCACAGAGTGTGAGGAGGGCGAGGAAAACACTCAAGGATTTTAACATTCCACCATTATTTCTCAATTGAAACATGACCCTGTTCTTGGCTTCTTCTTTGCTCCCTTTTCCACAGCCTAACGGTAAACTCCCACACACCAGTGGGACCACAGAGGAGAGACAATAATACAAGCAGCTGCTTGAGCTGTGGTTTTCATTAGGAAAAAAAGTGCCTTGATTATGAGAGATTCAGTTTTTAACCTCTGTGCCAAAACTGAAGTGATTAAAACTCCGTGTACAGAAACATGAATAGTTTCTTAAAAGTAGAGTATAGAGCTCACACAGTATTATCAACAAAGGATAGGAGGACAGTCCAAATTGTAACTCCCACCCCGGCTTACGCATTGTCTTGGATATGGGAAAGTGAGCAAAGACACAAAGTAAAATAAAAACATACTCTATAGGCCCTGCATTGCATTTCTGTAAAGGTTAGAGACACATTTTCACCAAAAATTAGCTACAAATAGCAACGCAATCAAGCCATGAAAAGATATAGGGAAAACTTAAATGCCTATTACTAAGTGAAAGATGCCAATTTGAAAAGAAATTATATCATGTATGACATTTCTGCAAAAGGCAAAACTATGGAAACAGTGGTTACCAAAGGTTAGGGAGAAAGGATGAATGAACAGGTGGAACACAGAGGTTTTTTTTTTCTTTTTCTTTTTTTGAGTTGGAGTCTTGCTCTGCAGCCCAGGGTGTAGTACAGTGACATCATCTCAGCTCCCTCAGCTTCCAGAGTACCTGGGATTACAGGCATGCACCACCATGCTCACCAGCTAATTTTTATATTTTTGTACAGACGGGGTTTCACCATGTTGGCCAGGCTGGTCTTGAACTCCTGATCTTATGATCTACCTGCCTTGGCCTCCCAAAGTGCTCGGATTACAGATGTGGCACAGAGATTTTTTTAGGGCAGTGAAAATGGTCTATATGTTACCTTAATTGAAGATACTTATCATCATATATTTCTCCAAAATCACAGAATGTACAACAGCAAGAGTGAACCCCAATGTAAACTGTGGACTTCGGGATTATGACGTGCCAGTGCAGGTTCAATGATTGTCACAAATATACCACTCTGGTGCAGGATGTTAATGGTGGAGGCTGTGTGTGTGGGCGGGGGGGCAAGGAGTACATGGGAAATTTCTGTACTTTCCTCTCAATTTTGCTGTGAATCTAAAACTGCTCTAAAAAACTAAGCCTTTAAAAAACAGAAAAAAGGAAGGCAACTCCTTCAAGTCTTGCATCTAATTCAAGACTCAGTAGGACAACCTTCATCAGGCACATTTTGTTCTTATGGTTCAGCACAGAATTGCTCATTTCGGATTCAACATATATTCACTGATGATCATTTTGCCACCACATCTTTGCACAGCAGGTAGTGTATTAACTTCCAGAGTTCGAATCCTGGCTTTCCCGCCTACCATGCAACTTTGGCTTCATCATAACCTTCTACACCTCCGTTTGCATCCCAGTTCTATAACACAGGATAGTAATACCCATATTGGACTTATGAGGATGACTAAACATATATAAAGGGATTAACACAATAAGCGGCACATGATAAGGACTCAATAAGCATGTATATCAGAGAGGAGTCTATGTTTCAGATGAAGATATACTTGCCACGAATGAAAAGGAGTGTAATCATGCTATTATTCTGATTTTCTTACCGAACAGGAGAAGCGTATTAGCTCCTTCTTACAGTCACCCTGGAAAAACTCCTCCAGAATATAAGACATCAAAAGTATTCTAAATTTGGCATAGATAAAAAGATGGCATAATCTTGGTAGATAGGAAGAAGAGAGGAGACAGCAATGTGGAAGGTATTCAGGGTGGCTCACTGCCACCAGGTTGGAGACTCTGGTTATAGGAAAGACAGAGACTGGGAAAGAACAAGAGTGATCTTTTCCATGACAAGCTACCTACTAAACTCTCTGCTCAACCCAAGAGCAAATGCAATTAAAATGGCTAATGCTTAAAATAAAATTCCTGTAATAAATGTGTGACCATATGACAGTGGCCTAGAGTCCTATGCTTGTTAGGAATCAGTCAAATGCAGTAAAAATGGAAAGGCTAGTAAAACAAAAAGGCCTTACATTGTAGAGAGCCCCTCACTCTTGCTTTTTCTTTTAATTAAAAACTGGATAAGAGCAGCTCCATTTTTGCTGAAGTGTTTAATGAAAGAGTATGCTTTCCAACAGTCAATACATACCTTTGTCCTACTCCCAAACCCACGAATAGTTTTTCCCTTCCACCCCCTCATAAGAGACCTACTCCCTCTTTTTTTGTTTTCTTTAGTCTTTGCTGACAAAATGCCCCTGCTCTTGCTCCTGTCTTCCAATACTTAATTTTCATCCAAATGTCTCTGCTTTTATTCAGTACAGATCCAGCTTATTGAGCATTCTCTAGCGCCTTTCAGGTTTTGACCCTCTTTCATGTTAAACAGGCTGTGGTGCAAGGGTAGGATGGTCGCTCAGTAAAATATTCCATCCAACAGGGGTAGTTATGTAAACAGGGCTGCTTTCTGGCAGGAATGTCTGATGGGATAAACAAGGCTGGAGAGAAAAAGTACTTTTAGAGAGGAGTGACTTTGTCAGGGAACAAGACACACATCCAAATTAAAAAACTCTTGTTTCTAATGTAAGACCAGGGTTTTAAAAACAGAAATCAGTGAGAGAAATTTAAAAAGAACTGTAATAACTGAGTCAGCAATTATGATTTCTGATATTGTACAAAGGGGATCAACTTTTTCATTTTGTGGTTGTGAATTTTTATTTCTTGAAAAAGAAAAACCAAAAACATCTTAAGTGCCAGAGATATTAGAAGGCTACTTTCAGAATTTATTAATATTTAAGAACCTATACAGATGATGAATGGGAATTATGGCTAATATTTTATAACAAATAAGACACAAAATAATCAGACAATTAGTAGATGGATTCACTAGTGTACTCATGTTGATGTTGACTGTTGAAAGAGAGACAGCATTATCTTTATTAATATCTAGTACATGGGACAAGTGATGAAGTATTTAGCCCTGCAAACAAAAGATTATACACAGAAAATTCATTATACTAAGGTGATAATAGCTTATGATAAAGAAAACAGGTATGACGAAAGCAAACAGAGATTGCAATACCTAAAACTGGACACCAGCAAATATGTATGACAAGGAAAGAATGACTAGAAAGTCAAGGATTAGGGTTATGTTTACAATTTTACTGTAAAAGCTATTGTGTGACTGGATATTAAATGTCTGAGCTTGGGTTCTTGGCACGAAATGCACATGTGGTGTTCAAATATTTTCAAAACAACCTCATTTAGTGAGACATCACTTAGTGAGGCTAGTGGAGGCAATGTGAGTAGTGGACAACAGCCCAGCTTTGGAGTGGACGGACAAGTCTGAATCTCAACCTTGCCCTGAGTAGATATGTGACCTTGGGAGTAAGACATTTTGGGGCTTCAGTTTCCTCACATATAAAATGGGGACACTGATACGTAGTTCATGGGACTATTACAGCGATTAAATGAGGCCATATATGCACCATGCTCAACAATGGGAAAGATGCCCCTGATTCATAGTAATATGATTAATAATATGAATATTATTTTTATTATCAAGATTCTATAAGAAAATAAAATATTTAAAGGCCAAATTCATTTTTCCTCCCTATTTAAACTATTAGTCAAAATATTAAAATTTCAAAGATATTTATCAATGTATTACTCTGTTCAAAGCAGTGTATGAGGTGCTAAGGATATTTCAAAGCACTCAGAAATATACTTCGAAATCTCTGTGTTTCCTTGTCTTTCATTTACATAAGGTTTTCAATTTTTCCAATGTCTATTCAATTTTTAAGATGAGTGATTTAGGATGGCATATTTATTTTTAATATCTTATAAATAATTATTAAATACAAAATGATTAGTTGGTAAACTCAATTAATGCAAGAGATAGTGGGATAGGACCTAAATTTATGCTGGCTGGTATGGTTGATAATCTGTAGGTAGAACAGAGTAAACAAGTAATAGCTTCTTTCAGCAGTTACACTGGATTTCCACCTAAAGTCTAGCTGAAACTTTCTGAGGCCAGGATAAGAGCATTTTGACATTATTTTCATGAGTTTTATTCCTGCTAGTCATCAGGAGGCAGCTTCTTCTTCTAGCCTTCTGAGTCATTTTAACCTAAGCATTTTGTGGAATGAATAACATTAGAGAGGGTTAGACAAATGTAAAATGTTTTTATATTAGATGATAAAGATATCACCACAAGCCAACAAGAAAAGATCACTTCATCGCTGGTGTTGGTAAAACTGGCTCACTAAATGGAGAAAAACTAAAATGAATTCCTATCTGGTACCACTTAGGGGCAGGGAAAGACTTTAGAAGCAGAAAGTATAAGCAAAACAATGATTACTTTACGATTAGGGATTTTCTGTTCAATTAAGGATACTATGGGAAAAGTTGACAGGTGACGGAGTAGAAGATATTTGCAAAGCCTGAAACTGAAAAAAGATGGATGATGAAATTATTCAGCGAAATCCTGAGAATCAAGAAAGACACCACCACCAGTATAATAACGAGCAAAGAACATGATGAACTGGCAGTTTACTAAGGAGCTATCCCTAAAGACTAGCAAGCATGTGAAAAGAAGCTCAACTAGCCAAATAAATGCAAATTAAAACCTATTACTTCTGCCTGGTATGGTGGCTCACACGTGTAATCCCAACACTTTGGGAGGCCTAGGTGGGAGGACCGCTTGAGGCAAGGAATACTAGACCAGCTTGGGCAACACAGTGAGATCCCACCTCAACAGCAACAACATCAACAAAATTAGTCAAGCGTGGTGGCAAGCCTCTGCAGTCTTAGTTACTCAGGAGGCTAAGGTGGGAAGGTCACTTGAGCCCAGGAGTTTGAGGCTGCACTGAACTATGATTCTGCCACTGCACTCTAGCTTGGGCAACGCAGCAAGAACCTGTCTTGAGAGAGAAAAAAAAAGGTATTGCTTCACACCTATTAAAATTGAAAAACCAGCCAGGCACGTTGGCTCACACCTGTAATCCCAGCACTTTGGGAGTCCAAAGTGGGCACATTATGAGGTCAGGAGTTCCAGACCAGCCTAGCCAACATGGTGGCACCCTGTCTCTACTAAAAATAAAAAAATTAGCTAGGTGTGGTGGCGCATGCCTGTAGTCTCAGCTACTTGGAAGGCTGAGGCAGAAGAATCACTTGAACCCGGGAGGCGGAGGTTGCAGTGAGCCGAGATTGCACCGTTGCACTCCAGCCTGGGCGACAGAGCTAGACTCCATAAAAAAAAAAAAAAAAAAGAAAAACTAAATTCCTGATGTGGGCAAGGAATTTTATTGGTCTATGGTGGGAGAGGGGCTGAGGCAGTCACTGTGGAGAGTGATCTGGCACCATTAGTTAATTAGTCAAATTAACTCTTCATATTCCTAACACCTAGCAATTCTACCCCTGTGTATAAGTTCCAAAGAAACTTCACACAAGAGTGTAAGGGGAATGCATGAGGACGTTTGTGGCAGCATCATTTTTGCTGCTCACCCTTTGGAGACTATACAAACACACAGCAACAAAAATGAATTTTGACCAAAAGAAAATAAATTGTTCTACCAAAAAGAGGCCTGCATTCGTATGTTCATCACAGCACTACTCACAATAGCAAAGATATGGAATCAGTGTAGGTGCCCACCAATGGTGGACTGGATCAAGAAAATGTGCTACATATATACCATAGAATACTACACAGCCATAAAAAAGAACAAATCACGTCCTTTGCAGAAACAAGGATGCAGCTAGAGGCTATTATCCTAAGTGAATTAATACATGTACAGAAAACAAAATACTATATGTTCTCCCTTGTAAGTGGGAGCTAAACATTAGATACTCACAGACATAAAGATGGCAACAATAGACACTGGGGCCTACTAGCTGTGGGGGGAGGGAAGGAGGCAAGGGTTGAAAAACTAACTATTGGGAACTATGTCATTTACATGGGTGACAGGATGGTTTATATCACAAACCTCAGCATCATGCAATGTACCCACATAACAAACCTGCACATGTACCCCCTGAATCTAGAATAAAAGTTGAAATGATTTTAAAAAAGAATAGATTTTGAAACAAGAATAGATCTTTAAATAATGCTAAGTAAAAAAAAAATGAGACTTAAAACACAATACAATTTGTGTAAATTTAAAGTATTTGTATACACTGCACTTTTAGAAAAACAGAGCCAAATAAAAAAGGCACAATAAATACATTTACATAGGAGGGTAGGAGGGGAATGTACTATCAGGATGAAATGGGGTAAAATGAAATCTTCCCCACACTTTCATTTCTGGGGAGAAAAGTTAAGACTAGTATTTTGAACATTTATTTAATATATCAGGAAGGAAACGAAGAAGGCGGGAAAAGGGAAGGAGGAAAGAAGGGAACATTTTGAGGGTCTTACAGCCAAGCATTGCATTTGATCAATGAATTAAAATATTCTTTCTTGAAATGACTGCCTTTCCAGCACTCTTCAAAATTCCATGTAGGCTCTTACAGAGACACACTCTGACATATGTACATCCTAACCTCACAACCTAACCAAGCACTGTAGTTCACAAAAAGTCTGTTCCTCCTTCTCGCTAATCATTTCTATAAAACTGACATCATAGACAATTCTAGGTTTTTTCCCTCTTTAATTCTATTATTATTCCTTTGATGGGTAGCAATAATTTAAAATTTCAAGAACATTTCTCCTTCATACTTAAAAACCCTACCAAGAATGGGTTTGGAGTTACACCCTTTCTTGTCTTAAACTGTACTCCCTACCAATGGGAACCTTGAAACTGGTGTCAGAGGTTGTGAAGAGTTTAACATTTATCTACATGTACTATGAACTCCTAAGCAGATCAAGACAAAATTATTAGTTAGATGGAAGGAGGTAAAAATTGATTGAAATGGCTTTCAGTGATGTATCCAAATGTATATTGTCAAATGTTAACACTATGTAAAAACACATATGTGAGCAAAATAGTGGACTTATTATCTTAATGTGGAAGCAAAATATTAATCCTGTATATGAAATAAGAAAATAGGGCAACATATAGTACAATTCTATAGCAGTTACATAAACTAGTGGTTTTTAAGCATTAGCGTGCCTCAAAATCACCTGGAAGGCTGTGAAAACAGATCACTGGGCCTCACTGTGTCTGATTCAGCTGTGGGGTGGGGATCAAGACTGCATCTCTAATAAGTTCCCAGGTGACAAGATTTCCCCTTTGAGAACTTCTGGCCTAAATAATAAGAGGAGAGACAGGTCACAGTTGCATTGTTAGGACAGAAAAGAAACTAAGATATTAGAGAGGTCTGGAGGTGGGTGGGGCTTTGGGTCATTAAAAGAAGGTGAAGGTAGAAGAGTGAGGAGAAAAACAATGTGAGTGGTGAGAACACCTGGGCACAGGTAGAGCCATGAGTGGGAAGGACACATGGCAGGGACAGACTGACAGGGCTGGTGACCCAGAGGATGGGAGCAGGCATCGGTCTTTCCTCCCTTCTAGACATCATAGGACTGACTGTATCCTTTAGTACTAGAAGGGTGAAGAGAGTATCATCTAGGTCGCTTGATGGAGGCAACTTACTTGGAGAATTTGTGGTTGGGGACTTGCGTCCTCTTCCTCTTTTATCCTCTATTTTGGGAGTGCTAAGACTTTCTGGTGTGCCTTCCTTTGGGATACATTTTTGGCTCTGCTCAGAGGAGTGAGAAATATACGGCTTTGCGTAGTCTTTGCCTACCAGGTTTTAAGAGAGAGCAATGGCGGGGCCAGGAAGAGCGCACTGTGCTCTGAGCAGCTTGGGTCTGAGGTCCTGAATGCTGGTGTTCATTGGTTCAGGGGATGTGGTGTTTACCACACAGAGGCATGCCATGTAACACACCAGAGATGCAGCCCAGCCCCCGTGCTCACATGTAGGGGTTAGAGAAATAAACTTTCTACAACCAGTTTTACAGCTAAGATTTAATGGACACTGCAGTAAGTGCTATGGAAGGGTGGCATGAAGAAACTGTCATTGGTAGGAGCATTTGGCATTAGTGTGGCCTCTTCCTTCTACCTGAGGAATTATGGTCAGCGTGGCAGATGGACAAAGAGGGCCACAGGGGTAGCAGTTTGTTCCTATCAGCTCTCTGGTCTCAGCACTTCAGTAGCTGAGTACTGCTCTCCTTCAGCCACCCTGCCTGTCACCAAGCCCACCACACTGTCCCTGCGGTGTGACTCTTACTCTAACATCTGACAGGACACTGTGAGGCCTGAAGGGAATAAGCGTAGAGAAGAGTTCAATGCAGTGCTTGGCACTTGGTGCTTCAGAGATGGAACCTATTGTTTCTAAGTTCTTAATGCTGGTCCTTCCTATCTGTGACCTATAGGCCTGTGTGGACTCTTTCCTGAAAATGATAGCATGACAGAGAAAGAGTATCAGTGGCCAATATGGTGGCCTAGGACATGGATTGAAATGACAATGACAAAAATAGACACAGCAGAGGAGGGTGATGTTAGGGGAGATTTTTTTTTTTCCTTTAGAGAAGCTGAGGCTGAGATGATAATAAAATAAAAAAGTGGAAATGTATTCAGCAGGCTGCTGAACTTTGGAATGGGAGAAGTTGATTAAAGAGACCTATAGGAGGTGACAGGGAAGCTAGGAGGGTTATGGATATGGATATGATATGGATATAATGAGAGGGAAAAGAAAGAGTTATTAAGAGGAGGGAGGAAGAGGGACAGAGGAGGAGGAGGTGGAAGAGAGACAAAGAAGTGGAGTGGAGAGACAAAGTGGGGAAAGGGAACAGGCACTGCATCTTCAGGTCAAGGTAGCATATGGACCAAAAGACAGAAAATGAACAGCAGACAGAAAGCTGAGAGAATGGAATGTAAGAGACAGTGGGAAAAGGAGTCCCAAGGAGAGTTCTCACTAGGGTCCAGTGCTGCAGAGGGCCAGGAGCAGACAAGGGAAAGACCATGGGTCTAATGGTGAGAAGCTGTTACATCGGAAGCCAGGTTTCAAGGGCAAGTGCTAAGAGAGAAGAACGAGGCCCCCTGCAGGCATTGCTGCAGTCCAGTATTCCAAGTCAGAACCATAGGAGTTCTTGAGTAGTTTGTGTAACTTCCTGAGCCAGTATACAAGCTCCAATAAAGTGGAAATCTCACCTACTCTTAATTCAAAGGATCCCCCGATACTGCAAGACTGTGTGATTTCCTGTGAAGAGGTGGCTCCACAGAAACAGATTTCATCCTCTGCATCATAAGCTGCTCTGAATGCTCTTCCTGGGCTGACAATGACGCTCAACCTGATTGCATTTGGTATTTTTTTTCCTCCTTAGTTTTGGAAATTATCTCTAGGTGCTTCTCATTGGTGACAACAATGGGGGCAGGAGCAGCTGTGACTAGCGTGGAGTCAAGACTCAGGTCTCTACACAGGCTGGTGTGTGGTCTGCAGAGTGGAGAGAGAAGTCTATTTCTGTTCCACTTAAGCAGGAGAGCCACAACCACACAGGCCAGCCCCTAGATGGCTCCGGAGGATGATTCAGGGCAGGATCTGTCAGGGATGCTGAGGACCATATTGTGCTCTGAGCAGTTAAGAACATTGTGAAATTGCAGTCGGAAAGAAGCAGGTGTCCAGAGAGAGCGAAAGAGCAAAAACCCACACAAACTGTAACCCAGCCAGATACTTCAATTCCCAGTCTAACTTAGCCACTTTCCCATCAGAAAAATCTATAAGAGAAAAGAGAGCTTTATAGAAGACTTACTCAGTCACACCCTGAGCAGGGCACATTTTCCAGGCAGTTCTGATGAGCGATGAGAAAGCCCAGAGGTATATTTAGACTCTACTGGGAACAGCTTTAAAACACATGACACCCTGAGATGTCAAGATTGTAATTTTTGTGGAAATAAAACCTGCTGCCAAGTTTTTATTTACCAAAACTTCTCACCTTACAGGAAAAACAAACAGAAAGGTGCAAATACTCTTAAACAGTAAGTGGGGGGGAGGGAGGATGGAAAGCAAAAGCAGGAGGGTCTTAATATTTTTCTAGCCCAAAGAACAGATGCAGAGGGAGGTTCCAGCTTTATGCAGAAGATATTTCTCCCAAGTGGGGTTCCACGTGGGAAGTGGAGGAACAGGAGATAGAAAAAAGTGGTGGAGTAGTTTTGAGGGGCACAGGCAGTCCTGACATGGCATAATCAATAGGTTATTTCCTATATTTCTGCCGGTTTTAAAGGTTTCTTATCAATGTTAACCTTGACGAAAATTAAGGATATCCTAATTTTGTCTACCTCTCTTGAGCTAAACACAGAAATACAACCTCTGATACAAGATCAGTTCTCTGCCCTGACTCTGAAAATCCTGTGATTCTATTTCCCACCTCTTGGTAGAAGGGGGGAACAGGTTTGGGTAAGAGATATGTGGGAACCCTCAGGAGAGTTGACAAAAATATCTAGACACCTCCACCAGGAAGGGGTGGCTAATATCACCCTCTCTTTGCCGGCGAATGCCCACTCAGACTGGGAGCTTTGAGGACCAGTCCTTCCACCCACTCCTTCCTTCCTCCTCAAATATCGCCACCTCCCCCCACTGCCAATTTTCAAATCGGCACAATGATTAATGACCCAGGCAAGAACTTAATTTCCTGTCCAGTAGTCCAAGGCTGATTTCCAATAAAAGAACTCACTCAAGACAACGATTTCCTCTCCACAGCCTCTAATCTTTTATTCAATTGTGGGCATTCTTCTCTCTCAGTGTGAAAGCTGAATCAATTTTTGAACTTGTATTTGGCGAATATTCCAAAGAATCACAGAATGCTAAAGCTGGAACAGACCTTAAAGGCAATGTAATTCGACCTCCTCTTTTCTTGCAATTCAAACAGGCCTTAAGTTGGAGGCTTTGACTCACACAGTTCTGTGTGCACATGGTCAAGCTGCAAGTGGAGAGAGAATTACTCTCAGTAAAGGACACAGCTTGGGCCCTTACTAGTCTCATGGAGTTACCTTTAACGAAACAGTCCATTTTGAACTGGGAACTAATCACCATGGGAGAATATTTCTGCAATTATGGGCTCCAGCAAAACACAAACAAAACAGGTGTCAGTGAAACCCTTTGGATACAGCAATACAATTACTATGTTCAATTACCTCAAGACTCCTTCAATACCCAATGCAGATGTAATGAGTTGTCCTGATTTGAACTACATGTATCCATCTCTTGTATTTATTTCTAAGAAATGCTGGATAGATAACTCCACTGCTTTCTGTGAAATTAATTCTGAAAAGCACAGGTTTCTAAACAAGATGCTAATGACTGCATAATGTAATACCTTCTTTAGATGCATGATTTCCTGTAGACAATTCTAGTTACAATTCAGGAAATGGTTTCTGGTTGATGCTTAAGTGATCTAAAGTTCACAAGTGAGGATATGCAAATGGCAAGCAATGGGCTGGGCTGATGGTGGGCTGTGGAAGAGCAGAGTAACCACAGGAGCAGCAGACTGTGCTGTAAGCAGGGAATGCTGACACTACCAGAAAGAGTAATGGGCATGAGGCTCAAAGATGCCAGTGCGTGTCCAGCTCTACTTATTATTAGCAGTGTGCCCCTCCCCAAATCATTTATTCTTTTTTGAGGATCAGTTGCATTATCTGTAAACAAACTATAATTAAGGCCTGCAAGGATGTTATAAAAATCATATAGTATGTATGAAAGCAGCAGTCATAGTGCCCAGCAAATACTGATGCTCTATAAGTACTTGTCAAATTTAAATATCTTAATTCCCTCATGCTGCACTTTCTTCCTCATTGAAACATCTCAATTGTCATAAGAAATGCAAATACAAGGATTTATACCATTTTGTTATTGAAGTCTGCATATAGTGAGGCTGGGCACCAATAAAAGTTAAATTTACACCAGTTCTGACCTATTTATTCCCCACTCAAATACTCTGATGGATGAAAAGTTAAATATGGATCACAAACAGTCACAGAACTTAACAGTTATCAACTTGAAATGAAGTGCAGCTTGAATCGGAAAAGCATGGGCTTTAGACCAGATGGACTCCACTTACCAGCTGCCAGTCTTCGGTAAAACTAAAACTACCTGAAAAATTAAAAAATTAAAACTACCCTGAAACTTGCCTTCCTGACTTCACAGGTTGTTATGAGGATTAAATAATTGTGGCTGTCTGTAAAAAAGATAACACAATTCCTGGCTCAAAGTAGGTGACAGAAAATGGTGACTGTGAAAAATATGCAGTCTAGGGGTCCTTAAGTAAATGCCATTCCTCTGTTTTTGCTTATTTTATAACAGTAATGACATCAGCTCTTCTACCAACTGCAGATTTGTTGTGAAAACCCAATAACAGACTCTAGGGAGATATTCAAAACCATAAAGAATTAGACATGGGCACCTCTACATTCAAGTCACAAATACATTGGGAAATCAATCCCTGGAAAATATGTTTATGTTTTAATGGCCTAGTTATGGCTCCAGACAGTTTGAAAAGGTGCCAGAATTGGGACTAACAGAGCCATATACAATTTCCTTGTGAAAGACCAATCGGAGCTTTGGACACAATTTAAATGTCATCCTGGCAAAACAAAGCAGATGAGACTATCTGATGAACCCAGGACAATTCTTTAAAAAATTATAATATGTATGTAAGTGGGGTCAGTGCATACACATTTTCGAATACTATGATTCAGTATCTGGCCCACAAGCTTGAAAGTGGTAACTCAGGAAAATTCTCTGTGCTGTTACCCGGCTTATCCACTTAAAAGTGAGACTGCTGCCTGGGGCTTACAGCTTCCCATTTGGATTAGTCATAGGAAAGGACAAGCCCTTCTGCTATGACCTTTGAGATCTAAGTGATCTGAGGTAGAATATGGAATATTAAAAACTAAGATCTTTACAATGAGTAAGGGTTACGAACTTTCACAGTGGCCAAGAGCTAAGGAGCCAGAAGGTATTTCCAATGGTTATCGAATATCTCAGTAGGACATTGTTTTCTACTTAAAACTCAATTTGTGCTCCAAGCTCTTCCAGCCTAAAATTAGTGTGTGGTTTTCTCAATCATCACCCAGAAAACTGAGCCAGTCTGCCACTCATAACTTGGAGAGCATTTCTACCTTAGTTGGCTCTCTCAGAGACAGTATTTTGAACTTCCTTGGCTGAATCCAAAACACATTAGCTAACTAGCCAAACAAACTGGAAGGAGGCATACCACAAGACCCAAACCTAGCAGACTCGATGACTGTGAAAACACCCTCTCAAAGGCTATGGGACAGTGGGGAGGTGACCCAGAGCGAGTGAAAAAGGTGGTTTCTTTAGAGTTTCGATACTTACTTATCCACAAATACCAAAAATGCAGACTTAGGAAGGAATGGACTGAAAACTTAAATTCTTCTAATTTCCAAGTAGCTTGAAATACCTACAACCCCAGAGGGATCAAGTTAGGCATATAATCTAGTAAATTTATTTTTATTTCTCCTACCGTGAATTCAGGTAGGAGTTCTGTAAATATTCATTCCCATTGTCTGTCTCTGTTTCTCTTTCTCCCTTCCTTCTCTTTTAGAAATAAGGTGTTTGGGGAATGGCAGGGAGAGAGAGGCAGGGCTCAATTAAAAGTGAGAAGACCTAGGTTCAAACTAGCCACTTATGGGTCCTAAATTTGGCATGCAACCTAACACTGCTCACCCTATTTCCTCATCTGTAAAATGGAAAGGAACCATGAAATGCTTATTTTCTGTGTGTGAGTGCATGCGTTTTAGTTTTGTAATACAAACTGTAAGATAAAATGAAGAAACCATGATGCATTAAATATCTTTAAAGCAAAGCAACAGCAAAGCTCCTTAACAAGTAATAGGCTTTGGTTCTTTAAGGTCTCAAAATTTTGGATGTTTTGGGCATTTGACATTTAAGCTCTAGAAAACCAGACTAAAGCCTGAACCTCACATGGAGGCCATCTTTTATAGATCTGCAGGATAGTAGAGCTTTCCTGGAGCAGACAGGGCAGCTTACTGAGTGTGATGGTTAATGTTGTGTCAACTTGGTTTGATCACGGTATACAGATAACTGGTCAAACACCATTCTAGATGTCTTTGTGAAGTTCTCTTTTTGGACAGGATTAACATTTTACATCAGTAGACTCTGAGTAAAGCAGACTCCTTCCATAATGTGGGAGGGCCTCATCCAATCAGCTGAAGGCCTTAAGAAAAAAAAAGGAGGAATCCTGCCAAGAGATGGCCCTTGGTCCCAAACAGCAGCTCTTCACCCGGTTTCCAGCCTGCTAGCCTCTCCTGCATTTTGGACTTGTACCTCTGTAACTGTGTGAACCAATTCCTTAAAATAAATCTCCCTCCCTCTATCTATAAATACCACTCCCTATCCCCCAACCCTGCTGCCAATTGGTTCCGTTTTCTCTAGAGAAGCTTGACTGATACACTGGGTTTCACCCTTCTTAATTTGTTTTTAACATGAAACCATGAATATTTATTTCATATTGACCTTTGCTTCCACTTCCCTTGCTCATATGAATGCCAGTTCCATAGCCCACAGATGAGTGGTGGAGGAAGCACACCTACCATGATTCTTACGGAATGACTACGTGAAAGCACTGTCCTACTATGCAGGGAAATCTCTTAGGGCAAATATTTCTGTATATTATAGGTTCCCTGCAGACCTCTAAGAAAAACTTCTGAATAGAAAAAAATACTTGCAGGCAGAAAACCTGGAATCCCTATAGACTGAAATTTTCTTTACAGAAGATGGGTTTGGGCTGGGCCTGAGGGAAGGGCTGCTATCTGGACCACCCCATTCACACCTACAGCATCCACCTTGTGTAGACCTGTATCTTCCAAATCTCTCCCTAGCTCTGATCACCTTATGCCTGCCTCCACTGGACAATTCCTCTACAATCCCTTGCAGGTGTTTAACATACAAAAATATAATTTCCTAGTATTTCTCTCTAAATCTGATCTTTACTCTCTGCTCCTTAACTTCTCAGATGAAATTCAAAATCCAGAAAGTAATATAAACCAGGAACCTGGAAGTCATCTCCATTATCATGGCACTGCTTCACAACCACTCCACACACAGTACCATTAGTTCCTCCATCCGAATATTTCCCGAAGCTGTTCCAGCTGCTCCATCCCTGTTGTGTAAGTTCTGACCCCGTATTCCACCCATCCACCACACTGGTGCTGGAGTGACCACTCTAAAATGCAACCTAATCCTGTAATCATGGCCTTGGCTAAAATCTGTCACTAACTCCTCAAAGTACCTGGATACAATTCAAAATTCTTCCTTCAGAACACAGCAGTTCCCCTGTTCTCCAGTGGCACTTCTTCCGTGTCCTCATGGAACTTATGTTCTCTACTCCAACCCTGGCCTTACTCCCGGTTCTGGAGGATGCCCTTTTCCTACTCACTTAGGCAAACTGCTGTGCTAGGCCCTGAGGGCAATAATGATGAGCAAAATGGACAGTCATGGCCTCTTAGTGATTCTCATCAAGTGATGGGTGTCAGTTATTAAACAATCACTCAAAGAAGTATGTAATTACAACTGGGATCCATGCTCTAAAGAAAAAGTGCTGTGAGATTATGGGAATCAGACTGCCTAGGAGGCCCAGGACAGGGCTTCCCAGGGAAGTAACTTTGACCTGAGACCTGAGAGATGAGCAGAGATCAAGCTGCAGGAACTGAGAGAAGACTGGCATGACTTGGGTTGAAAAAGCAAGGGCAAGGAAAGCAGCACACGACAAAGCTGCAGAAGAGGCAGGCACCTGGCATATGGAGATTTGCAGGCAGTAACAGGATTTCACCCATACTTCGTAGGACTCTTCCATCTTTTTAAAAAAATTTCTTAAAAATTTTTTTAAAGGGCTGTAAAAGTAAAGTACGTTTATTGCAACAACTCAACAATAGGAAAAGAAATAATATCAGCATACCATTTATATAGTACTTACTGGATGCTAGGTACTTTCTAAGTGTTTTCATGCTGTTATTATCCATAGGGATGTGCAAAGAGGTAAAGTTTAAGTAAAAGCCCAAGGCCATAAAGTTTAGAAAGTGAGAACTAGATATCCCAAGCTGTCTAGTCCTAGTGCCTAGCTCAGAGCCACCAACTGGCCCCACCTTCAATCTTACCCCTTAAAGACTGATGTAAAGTCTGTTAAATGCTCTTGTTTGGGTTTCTCTGTGCTCAAATATATAAAAACAACTGGACAAAAAAAAGAATTGATGTATATTGGAATTTTTTTCCTATGTAAGATAAATGTTGATATTTTTCTTTAGAGCAATGGGAAATCACTGGAGTTTCTTTCTTTAATATGGCAGCAATGTAATTAATTTCTGTTTGTGAAAGATCGTCACATTCTTGCTCCCAAGTGGAGCATGGGGTGGAGCAGGGAGAGGTGGAATGGAGAAGAGATGCCCAGCAACCATTTTAGAGCAGAATGCAATCCTCTAGGCTAAGATAGTTGTAATGGAGGAGCTAGAGAGAGGTTGAGTGGATTCCAGATTTACATAGAGGATAAAATAATCAGGGATGGGTGATAAAGCCCATATAACAGGAGGGAGAGGATCCTGTCAAGGTGCATGCCGAGGTTTCTGGTGATAAGGTACATCTGGGAGGAATACAAAGTGAGGTGGAGAACACTGATTTTGGAGGCCACCAAAAAAAAAAGTTTATTTTGAATATGCTGTGCTTGAAGGACTTTTGAGACCTGACATTATAATAATTATTGCTATTTACTAATAGCCTACTATTTAGCAGGCATTACATAAGCATCATTTCTAACCACTCCATAACCTTTTTTGAAGTTGGTACTATTATTATCTTCACTTTACAGATGAAGAAAAATGAGGCGCAGAGGTTAAGCATCTTGCTTGAAATCTCAGAGCTAAAGAGAATCAGCGCTCTAAAGCACACTTACCATCAATAACTCTCCTGGGTTATCTCAGGATCATCTGAAATGACCTGCCCTCCTCTAGGCTAGTCTCTTCTTCCAAGCTGCTGCTGGACACTCACTTGATCACGTCATTCTCAGCCTAAACTTTTGCAGGGCTCTGCTTCCCATCCTTTTGGTATGGCACACAGAACCCTACATGATCTAGACCCCACCAACCTGTCCTGTGGCTTTTTTGCCCTGAGGCTGAGACATGTGGGACAGCTAGGAAAGGCAGTGCTCTGTCGTGTGTCTGTGACACCTTCCCTCTGCTTTCCTCTACGCTTCCTTCATACCTCAGCTCACAGTGGACTTCGCAGCCTTACTCTGCTGTACCAACTGCTCCAGCAAAATTGTCTGTCTGATTGTCTTTCCAACAAACAGAAGCTCCTTGAGGGCAGTCTCTTTGTTTTGAATCCCCAACCCCTTATCCATACAAATTGAAAGGAAGAATAAATAACTGAATACTATACACGTCCAAATGACTGTTGAATAAATGAAGGGGGTGCTGCATGAATAAAATCTCAGGAGACTTTGCAGCAAAGAAAGGTAGAGGTCTACTATTTATCGTACCATGCCCACTGACCCATTCTAGCCATAGTTTCCTTTGCCCCATCTACGTGCTATACATATATATATATATGTATATGTATTTTTCTATGCTTCCTTTGTGCTAAACAATTTGACAGATACTATTTTCAGTTTGTAAATGCGATAACCTGAGCTCAAACCAGAGTATTTGCTCAGAGCCTTGAAGTGTTAAGAACAACATGGCTGACAGTCAGTCCCTGTATCTCTGATAGTCATTGCACGTGGTAAGAATGTTGCTAACTTGTTTTACCAACTGCTATCTTCCCAAATCACTCAAACCAAACTTTAAGCAATTACTGTTTAATTTTCTGCTACACAGCCATAAATGTAAAAAGCAAATTTAGTTACAGAAAGCACACTATCTAGAAAATGCCAGAAGTTGGCCAAAAATGATATAAACTGGGAGGCAGGTGGAGAAAAAGCACCATCACTGAGAGTCTTCAAGTAATTTCTGAAAAGCAAAAAGGGTACTTTATTTTCACTATTCTTTTTTATTTTTGAGACAGAATCTTGCTCTGTAGCCCAGGCTAGAGTTTAGCGGCACATTCTCAGCTCACTGCAACCTCCACCTCCTAGGTTCAAGTGATTTTCCTGCCTCAGCCTTCAGGGTAGCTGGGATTACAGGTGCCCACCAATTTTGTTTTGTATTTTTGGTAGAGACTAAGTTTTGCTATATTGGCTAGGCTGATCTTGAACTCCTGGCCTAAAGTGATCCACCCACTTCAGCCTCCCAAAGTACTGGAACTACAGGCATGAGCCACCATGCCTTGCCACAACAAGAGTACTTTTAAACCAAGCTAGTTCAAAGAAAATGAAACAAAATGTGTATTTCATATAATCAATCTCATATATTCCAGATTATGATATATTAATATCTTAGTATAACATTTTACCATTTGCCTAACATGCACTTGCAGCAACTTTGTAGGAAATACTGTTGCCATCTTGCACTGTCTAGATCCATGTAAGCAGTCAGAATGGACATCTGAGTGTCAGTAAACTATCCACTCCTGGCAGCCTGGATGGATGGCCATCCTGGATATCCACAGGCACCTCCCACTCCCAGCTCTGCTGCCCCACACACCTGAATACAGATAGGCTTCTCCCTTTTCCCACAAGCCTCTCTGATCCCCTCCTAGGCACACTGGCATCTTCAGATCGTTCCTTGCTTTGTTTTTGCTAAGGCTCAGATACTCAGGGGCTTCTGTGTATCCTGCTCTGGTCTCCTCCTATCTCATCTTGAAGGAAGTCTTGGAAATGCCCACCTTGGCAAGTGGTATTAATAACACCTCCGCATTATAACCACAGAAATGTGCTGCCCTCCTTCCCACCTTCTCACTCCCAGTCCCCAGCTGCAGACTGTTTCTTTAGGATTTGATCTCTTTTTGGACCCAGACATTCAAACAGACTTAGTGGAAATAGGCTGCATTCCTGTTGAAATCTGGTCCTGAACCACTGACCTCTTCCCTAAAACTCAGGAGCTTTCAAAAAGTTTCTCAAAATTGGGGCAAATGCTGACCAGCAACTTTACCCCTCTTAGGCTTGGCAATATACATCAACTTTCTGCTGAAAGCCAATGTGGACAACTGGGACATGTAAAGAAGCTCAACATGTTGCACTGATGTTCAGATTTATAAGGTACAAAACAGATTATAAACAGGAATGATCAATAATTATGCCTAATCATGCTAAACGGGAAAAAAGCAACTGAAGTAACTGCTCACTATGCTGAGTAAACAGCAATTTACTCTATCTAGAAATGCCTAATTACCTGAATGATATTTTAGAAATTAAATTATATGGGTAAAAAATTAACTGTAAAGATTTCTGGTACCAAAAAAACCAATTAAAAAAAAAACTTGTCAAACGATAAAACATATGTATATATTTATATAAAATTTGTAATAATGAAGTGTCAGGTCAGAAAGCTAATGAATAGTCTCCAATAAAACAATCTGTACCCTATAAGCAAATCAGACAAGTAAAATGCATGAGCAAATCAAATATATGCAGAGTACAGTTAACTCTCAGTTCTCCAAGGGATAGACTAATCACAAAGATTTCACTCATGAAATGGTTAAAATAACTACAAACTAGTGAAATGTCTACGTACTAGAAAGACCATTGTTAGGAAACTAGTATTACCAATACAGCACAGGAAGTCTTCTCCAATCATATTTCATTTTTGAAATCTAAACCGAAACTAAAATTTGGCAAAAAATTTTAATTGACAGAAATATCATTCAATGATAAACTAGGATAACAAAAACTTTATGATATAAATTAAAGATAAAATTAATTCCATTTGAACCTGTATCAAGTTCTTCAAGTAGAGTAAAAAATAGGCAAACTTTTAAGAAGACCTCTCTCTACCACCTTGATAAGATAATGATAATTTGGTTAAGTTGGCAATAAGCATAGAAAATGCCAGTTTCTGGTCCAATCTGCCCAAACAAGCAAATACTTATTTGACTCTCAGGATGACAAGTAACTGATGAATTTCTGGCTGGGAGTCACATTGACAAGCTGATGAAAGTGACATCGGGGCAACCTGACCTGGATCTGAGAACCAGGTGATAATGGCACTGCTGAAATGGGTGGTCAGAAAAAGGGTCCAGCCAGTCAGAAGATTACTGATGGTGCAACAGTTAATCATCTTGATGGTCTAAACAGTAAATGTGCTTTCTATGAAGGTGATATTAAGTTAATTTTATATCACGCTCTGGGCTTGTTTTAACTTTTTATCGCTATCTTAAAGTGATTTTTAGGACAGTTAAGAATAAAAAGACGATGAGTTAAGGTCCAGAATTTAATTATCTGTTTTCAGTTTCAAGTTCTCCACTAAACTCTCAATCTTAACTCCTTTAAAACATGTGTCAATAGATGCAGAGAAGGCTTTCAACAAAATTCAACAGCCCTTTATGCTAAAAACTCTCAATAAACTGGGTATTGATGGAACGTATCTCAAAATAATAAAAGCTATTTATGACAAACTGACAGCCAATATCATACTAAATGGGCAAAAACTGGAAGCATTCCCTTTGAAATCTGGCACTAGATAAGAATGCCCTCTCTCACCACTCCCATTCAATGTAGTATTGGAAGTTCTAGCCAGAGCAATAAGGCAAGAAAAAGAAATAAAGGGTATTCAATCAGGAAAGGAGGAAGTCAAATTATCTCTATTTGCAGATGACATGATTGTATATTTGGAAGATTCCATAGTCTCAGTCCTAAATCTCCTGAAACTGATAAGCAACTTCAGCAAAGTCTCAGGATACAAAATCAATGTGCAGAAATAATAAGCATTCATATATACCAATAACAGACAGAGAGCCAAATCAAGAGCAAACTCCTATTCACAATTGCTGCAAAGAGAATAAAATACCTAGGAATACAACTAACAAAGGATGTAAAGGACCTCTTCAAGGACAACTATGAACCACTGCTCAAGGAAATAAGAGAGGACACAAACAGATGGAGAAACATTCCATGCTCATGGTTAGGAAGAATCAATACTGTAAAACTGGCCATGCTGCCCAAAGTAATTTATAGATTCAATGTTATCCCCATCAAGCTACCAATGACCTGCTTCACAGAGCTGGAAAAAACCACCTTAAACTTCATATGGAACCAAAAGAGAGCCCATATAGCCAAAGCAATCCTAAGCAAAAAGAGCAAAGCTGGAGGCATCATGCTACCTGATTTCAAACTATACTACAAGGCTACAATGATCAAAACAGCATAGTACTGGTACCAAAACAGAGACACAGGCCAATGGAACAGAACAGAAGCCTTGGAGGCAATGACACACATCTGCAACCATCTAATCTTTGACAAACCTGACAAAAACAAGCAATGGAGAAAGGATTCCCTATTTAGTAAATGCTACTGGGAAAAGTGGCTAGCCATGTGCAGAAAGCAGAAACTGGACCCCTTCCTGACACCTCACACTAATATTAACTCCAGATGGATTACAGATTTAAACATAAGACCTAACACCATAAAAACCCTAGAAGAAAACCTAGGCAACACCATTCGGGACATAGGCATAGGCAAGGACTTCATGACTAAAACATCAAAAGAAATGGCAACAAAAGCCAAAATAGACAAATGGGATCTAATTAAACTCCAGAGCTTCTGTACAGCAAAAGAAACAATCATTAGAGTGAACCAGCAATCAACGGAATGGGAAAAAGTTTTTGCAGTCTACCCATCTGACAAAGGGCTAATATCCAGAATCTACAAAGAACTAAAATAGATTTACAAGAAAAAAACCAAACAAACCCATTAAAAAATGGACAAAGGACATGAACTGACACTTTTCAAAAGAAACATATATGAGGCCAACAAACATATGAAAAAATGCTCATCATCACTGGTCATTTAGAGAAATGCAAATCAAAACCACATCGAGATACCATTTCATGCCAGTTAGAATGGCGATCATTTAAAAATCTGGAAACCGTTGCTGGAGAGGATATGGAGAAATAGGAACACTTTTATACTGTTTGTGGGAGTGTAAATTAGTTCAACCACTGTGGAAGACAGACAGTGTGGCGATTCCTCAAGGACCTAGAAATAGAAATCCCATTTGACCCAGCAATCCCATTACTGGGTATGTATCAAAGGTTTATAAATCGTTCTATTACAAAGACACATGCACATGTATGTTCATTGTGGCACTGTTTACAACAGCAAAAACCTGGAACCAACCCAAATGCCCATCGACGATAGACTGGACAAAGAAAATGTGGCACATATATACCATGGAATACCATGTGGCCATAAAAAAACGAGTTCGTGTCCTTTGTAGGGACATGGATGAACCTGGAAACCACCATTCTCAGCAAACTGACACAAGAACAGAAAATCGAACACCACATGTTCTCACTCATAGGTGGGTGTTGAACAATGAGAACACATGGACACAGGGAAGAGAGCATCACACACTGGGGTCTGTTGCGAGGGACTAGGAGAAGGAGAGTGGGGGGTAGGGAGGTTGCGGAAGGATAACATAGGGAGAAATGCCAGATATAGGCGACGGGGATGGAGGCAGCAAACCACATTGCCATGTATGTACTTATGCAACAATCCTGCATGATCTGCACATGTATCCCAGAACCTAAAGGACAAAATACATATATATATATATATTTTCGGATACATGTGCAGTATATGTTATATATATATATATATACACACACACACACATATATATAAATATATATTAAAAAGTGTCTGAAAACTTCATAATTTGAAATTTATATATATATAAATATATATAATTTGAATTATATATATAAATTTTGAATTATATATTTATATATATAATTTGAATTATATATATAAAATATATAAAAATAAATATTTATAAATATATATACACATAAAATGTGTGTCTGAAAATATATATATATATTTTATAAAAAAAATATAAATATATATACACACATAAGACATGTGCCTGAAAACTTCATAATTTGAATCCTTTGTGGTCTGTTTTTATTGCTGGTTGCTTTTCTTTTCATAAAATAATCATTTTACCTTGTCTCTTCACATGTCTGATTATTTAAGATAGAATACGTTTCCCATGTAAATTGCCATGTTTATCAAAAGTTGACAAGATCAACATCAACATATTGCTTCATTATAAACATTACTGAAAAAGAGGCAAAATTAAGCAAATTTATAATTTTAAATGTAATAAATACAAACATTTCAAGATACTCTCATGTAAAATTAAATTACTGACCAATATAAACTACCATTACAATTGGATCATCATTTTATGGGAATTTCTTTAAGTATTTAGCAATGTTTCAACAATATAAAGCAAATCCTCTTATAAAGTGATAGGTATTATTACAGGTAAATTGCTATTTTTAAAAAGTGCCCAAGCACTGATTCAATGATAGGTTTGTTGTAGACTATGCAGAAAATAAAATTCCAGTACAACCAAAGGATGGATATAAGCTCTCTTTAGGGTAGGAGAACAAATGGTTTATTGTTCTGCTTATTTTTTCATGCATTAATGTTATGGGAATCAGAAAAACAACTGAATTACCACTCTGGTTGTGTCAGACATTGATAGCAAAGGGATGCAGAATCACTGGATTTTGGAGAACTTACAAAAATCTGATTCAAAACTTTTAATAAGGTTCCAAAAGACAAACCTAACGTTGAAAGAATGTTTACAAAGTGGAGTTGAACTGCAGGGGAGAAAAGGCCTTGCAGACAGCTACTGATCTGAAAAGAACTTCCTACAAAAGGGAAGGAGGCTGGTCACCAGGGCTGAAGAGGAGAGAGGAGACGCTGTGTTGGCACCGTCTCAGTGCAATTCACTCTTCAGTCTCTGCTTTGTTCACACTACATTTCTGTATGGAAACAGAATTTGGAGAAGTCTGAATATAAACCTTCCCCAAGAGAGCCAGGTTTGAGGCCTTTAATTTATGGAAATATGCATACGTGGTATCCTCAAATGCTAGCTGTGTGTACACAACAAAAAAGGAAGTGACTTTTAAGATAGTTAAGGATAAAAAGAAATACTTGAGAAAAAAGATTAAAGTCTTAGCAACAATACCATTATAAAAAGAAAGCCTGGCATGGCTGTCCATGCCTGTAATCCCAACACTTTGGGAGGCTGAAGTGAAAGGATCACTTGAGGCCAGGAGTTTGAGACCAGCCTGGGCAACAAACCCAGACCATATCTCAAAAATAATAATAAAAATTACAAATAAAAACAAAACAAAACAAAGTGCATCTCTGGTCTATGGAAAGCACTGCTCTGCAGCACGGGAAATAAACTTCATGTCTTGGTTGAGTTGGCTGCTTGGGAACAAAGGAAGAAACTGAGTTCATATTGGAAAATAAGGAGACAAGAGAAATGTTAAATAGCACCAAATTTAGAAAAACAATCTTCTGAAAGGTGAACTGAGGGAACTGTCCTAAAGCAAACTGGGTCAATTAGGAAATACTTCTTGAAGAAATGCCTTAAGATATATACAACAACTAAAACACAGAAACACTAAATCAACGTCAATTAACAAAACATTTACTTATTTTACAAAATGCATAAAAATGAGGAAAAGTAGTATATCAGGGTTTATAAGACAGTTCTTATTCACATAAAGACAACAGTAACATCAAAAACAGTACAACTGTGTCTTAGTAGACCATCTTGTATATCTCCTTTCATGCCAGGTGACTATTTCACTTGTGTGAAGACCTTTATAGTATGCCATTGTATAAATACTTCATAAGCAATTCACTTAATTTGATTTGTCACTGTCATATACTAATTGCAGGGAAGGTTGGATTTGGATGCCTGGCACTTTTTGGAATTCAGGTCCTTTTCTTGAATGTACTCTTGAAATTCTAGAGAATATGATGAATAGTTCAAAGATGGGAATGAAACACTGGTTGAGGCCTCCTTGCTAATTTGAAAACTACTTTTGGAATCTGCAATTATTTCTTAAAATAGAGATTTAAAAATCTCTGTATTCAAACTAGATTTTAATTTGCCTAGTTTAAACTTGTTTTGAAACTTCTATAAAAAGTCACAAGGGAATGCTCTAAAAATTATCAAAAGGATACATTTGCTATAGAGCAATGTTAGTAGAATTAAACATAAAATTCACAATAATTTGAGTTGATGAACTGGAATTCAGCAAGTCGTTTTGCCACTCAATGAGAACAAAGGACAGAGGACCAGGGTTTTGCCTATGATTAACAATACTTCTCTTGGTGTTTTGCCTGGCATCTATCTCAAGAAGTTCTATTATTTTGATTGAATCAAAACTTGGTGATTAAAAGAAAACTATAGCTCACATTATTATAAGAGAAATGAAAAGTAGGCAATATTCAACATCAGCCTAGAAAGTCAAACAAAGCCCACTTTAAAATTAAGTCAAGGCTGGGCACAGTAGCTCACGCCTATAATCCCAGCACTTTGGGAGGTCTAGGCAGGCAGATCATTTGAGGCCAGGAGTTCGAGACCAGCCTGCTAACATGGTGAAACGCCATTTCTACTAAAAATACAAAAATTAGCTGGGCGTGGTAGCATGCACCTGTAATCTCAGCTACTGAAGAGGCTGAGGCAGCAGCACTGCTTGAACCCGGGAGGTGGAGGTTTCAGTAAGCAAGATCGTGCCACTGCACTCCAGCCTGGGTGACCGAGTGAGACTCCATCTCTAAATAAATAAATAAATAAAGTCAAGAAAACTCCCCCTTTCTTTCCTCGTAAAGATGTAATTTGCTAACTCTAAGTTGAGAGGATATTAAAAAATCAGATATGTTTATAATATAAATAATTATGTACTGGCATTTTGTTAGGTTAATTAGGTCATTAATGTGCAATAACTATAATAAATCCATATAAACACACTGATATCTGTTGAGCATTAACAAAGAATTCTATCTGAGGACTAATATATTTCACATAACTTATCTTATTTAGTCCAATTTTCTGAACATGTAGTTAAATATAATCACTCTTTTATCTAAGACTTACCTGTAAAATTATAGTCAGATTATATGATTTTCAAGGATCATTTCAGAAATAAAATTCTACGGAGTTTTGATTACACAAACAAATGCAGCAGATATAAAATAAAACAGGTTTTATTTTAAACCTTTGTTCTACGAAAATCCATAAAATTGGGCTTAATACATTTTAAATGTTAGAAAGACTCAACTCTTCAAGACCCTCCTAACTTCTTCATAAATGAGATATCCATTAAGTTTATCAGGACAAGGTATACAGAAAGTTCAACTACTCTCTCCAATCACAGCCATCTCTCCAAATAAGTTTCAAAAATCATCTGAATTTTCTAACGTTTATGGCTTCCAGGCTCAAATCATTTATTAAATAATTAGATACAATGATGTATATCATAGTAGTTTACAATCAGCTAGCCAAGAACCAAGAAATAATACAAGGTTATCAGAATTCATCTGATAAGTTCCATCTCCTATACAGAGGTACGACTTCTCCCAAAATAGGTAGATGTTATTATTTGTGAAATGGAAATTAAAAAAATCAATGAGACATCATAAATTATTCTATTATAAATACAGATATAAAATAAGTATAAATACTTACTAAATGAGAGACTACTCAATTGATAAAATTTTAATTTATTAAACCAGCAAATCCGAGTGGTTTTACCAACTGATAAACTTTTGGTCATTCTGAATTTAATCGACAAATACAAAATGTATCATGCGGGCTTGTAAACTATCAAGCTGTTAAAAATGAATCCCTGAGTTTGAAAAGGTAGCACATGAAGGGTAAGTACTGAAAACAAGGCATGCTTTTAAAATCCAATCCTGAAACTTCAATGAGCTCTAAAAGGACATTTGCTCGAGTCCAGGGAATGTGGAACACAGCATGAGAAATGTGAACATTCTTGGTAAACTGACATCATCATGACAACTCTGGCAGGGCTCCAAGTGTCTGAAGCAGAACGAAGTCTTGTTTATGAAGTGGGAGAAAGAAACTTGGGCTTTCTGATTTACACCTTGGCAGCAAGCAGAGATGGTTAAAAGAAAAGGAACAGTTTTTATGTACAGTAACTGGCAAGTTTCAGTGAAGAAATGGGAAGAAGAGAAAAGAAAGCTATTTGAAAAGTTTAAAACTGCCCCCCTTTTTTTCCAGAATGAGTCATTCAGAGGCTCTCTCCTCTCTAAATATATATACGCAGAGACTTTTTTAAAAAAAACCTATTTATGAAAGTAATATAACCACTTTATAGTTTGGAAAATAAGCAATAAAATCACCTCTAACAGCTCAACCTTAATAGAACTACTATTATAATGCCCTGATTAGAATTTTTGTTTTGTTTTTAAAAATTATTTAATTTATCCAACTGAAGGATTTTTGGCTAATATTAGTATACTCTTGCCTCAATTTCTTTAAAAATAGAGCCAGGGTCTCTCAACACATTAAATAGGGATTCAAAGACATTTAAATTAGGTAGAAGGAAGGATAAACATCTCTACTCATACTTATGATATTTCTTACTATATATGCGACCTGATACTGCTTCAAACTAAAAACAAGATCCCTTTTCTCTAGGAAATGTGAAAGCAGCATTTAAATGCAGTTTTAAAAATAGCTTTACATGCCAAGTAAACTCTTGGAGGTTATGAATCACTCTAAAATTCTTAAAGTGTGTTCACTATTTAGCAAACAATAAATTGTTTTCATTTCTACTTTATGTGATGAAAAGATAACGTAAATTATAAAAACATCATCAAAGTTCATACTGTAGAAACAACCAAGTGATGGCCTTCTGGTTTCAAAGTACACATGAAACCCAGCTGGTCAGGGTTTTACATTTCTGTTCCACCATTAAGTTTTATGGCGTATCAGGAACGTAAAGCATGTTGTTTTAACAAAATTTCAATTTATTAGACAAATTCCTACTTTTGATAAATACAGTATGTTTTTAAATGGTATGCCCATTTAGGAAGAGTACAAATATTGGCAAAATGTTATGTGAAAAAGTTGACTTGAATTTTTCTAGGAACTTACATCCTTATTTCTTAGTCCTTTGGTTGAACTTCTGGTCCTTCTGATTCCTCAATTTCTAATTTTTTATGGTGTACTGGTGTATTTCCTAACATCAATTCTAAAAAGTTTAAAGTAGCCAATGATGCTATCTTGATGGAATTAGGAAGTAATTTTCATTCGATTGCGTTAAAACTAGAAATGAACACCCATGCACCAGATGAAACACAACTGAGTGCCTTAGTCACATAACCTTCTAAATCATAATTATAGGTTCACTTTCTTGGCTCTCCAATGGTTTTAAAAGGTTATCTTTAGATTTATTACTCATTAATCTGACTTAAATTTATCAGCAGAGAAGGCCTATGTAAAACTATTGATGCAAGCAAGAGAATAATAATTACAGTTCTTGGCCCTAACTTAATTCAGATACAAAGAATACATTAATAAAGTTTCGGACATTTTCCATGAAAAGCTTTAAAGTGCACATTCAAAGGCCTGTGTGAACTAAACAGGTTTCACACAGCTCACCTAAGTTCCTGAGGACACACTTCATGAAATTGAGTTTAACCAAAAGAAATGTGTGGATAATTACTTCTAGGATGATGCTACACACTCAGTGTCCTTGTAACCTGGTTAATAAATATTTTAAACATTATACGGAAAATGGAAACATAAATATCTCTCAAGCAATATCTTCTCTCTCTCTTTTTACACATACACAAACAGAAAACGTAACTAAAACAATTATTTTAAAGTCATTTTTTACTCAGCATGACTTGGTACCAAAGTTTAGACCTGACTGGCTACCCTACTTTCAAATTCTCAGCATATTCTTTGAAAAGATTGATCAAAAGATTGATTAAAGGCCATAGAGAAATGCCTTTGAAAAGCAATTTTTTCTTCAGCATAGGTACATAGCTGTTAATATAAAGAATTATGTGAATCTGAAAACTATTTTTGGTACAAATACCCCAATTTAAATGAAAGAGTAATACAAATTAAAATGATTACAAAGTATTTTAGAGCCAAAAATTCTCAATGTTAAAACAAACCAACAACCTTTCTTTCTCCCTACCTCCAAACCCAAAGGCATTCTGAACCACTACCGGATACACCCTTATCAGAAAACAGGCAGTCACCATTTACAAACATACAGCATTCTGAAAGTTCATTTATTAGTTCTTCAAAATTTTAACATTTTCCCAGGGAAACAAGATTAAAATTGGAGGTTAAGTTGTCAGATAAGCCCACAAAACCAGATTTAAAACATTAATACTAAGACAGGGCCAGGAGTTCTCTGTGGAAAATGCATCCCATGGCCAGCCCCACGTGGGACAGCAAGAGCATCATCCTACCTTGCCTCACTGGCCTGAGCAGGGAATCCTGTTTCTTTCAGTGTAAGCTCAGAATCTTTTCACAGTCACTCTTGGGGGCTTATAGGGTGTGGATGCCATGAGAGAGGATGGGGCCACAGTTTCAGGAGGTGAGAGGCAGAGCCAAGGGCTTGCGGATGACAAGTGAAATGGGAACTTGGGAGGAGGTGGATGAGGGTAATGAGTTGAGGTGGAGTGGAAAGTGGAACAGAAAGAGGAGAGTGGGGTTTAGGGTAGGCTAGTGAGGATTTTTCCTTCCTTTCTCTGATTTACCTTCTCTTTCCTCAGGATCAGATTAAGAAGATCACACCTGGGAACATCTGTGATTATGAGAGAAGGAAAGAATCTCCATGGAAGAAGGGTTTGAGGAGGATGGGGATGGAGGGGAGATAATTCTGGGCCATTTCAGAGTCTGTAGAAGAGGAAACTCCCCAGCAGCGGCCATGGGACAGAGGAGTTCTCAATGCCTCCCTTCTGGAACTAGTACTAATACGGAAGTGACACAATCGAAGAACACAACAGACATAAAATATAAACAAAGGAGTCAATTTTTTATTAATGAGAGGCCAACTCACACATCTTTCAATTACAGATTTCCATACTTGGACTACATGGCTAGCAGATTGAATTTTTAGATAAGTCAGATGTTCATCATGGTAAGTTACCATGAATTTCTATTTAAAATGAGAAACTATATGTATACCTTCTATCACTGACCTTAGTCCATTTTTGTTACATTAACATTTTTAAACCTCTCCACACAAAGAAATGTACAAAAGTTCTAATCAGATAACAAAGTCAGAAACATTGTTTTTTGTTTTTGTTTTTTCAACAAATATCTTTTGAGGGCATATTGTGGCCATGTCTTTTCTCCATATAGGGAACACAGTGGTATGGCTCTGAGTTCTTGATCCTACTTTTATTTCTTAGCAACAATATTTTCACCTAAACAAGGCAGCTACTCAATGTCTACCTGGCCTCTCAGACTACTATTTACTTACCTAACACCTATTTTGTTAGTTAACATCCAGCTTTTGACCTTAGCTCAACTATAAGGGTTAAAATAATTTGCTACACTTTATAAGTCCTCAAGTAACTGGCCTGAAGAATTGAATTTCTTACTTTAATTACATTAGAACCTTCTTTACCTATAAGCTTTGACTTCTGAGTTACATTAGGTAAAAGTATATTAAAAATAACATAAAGTGTATCAACAGATTAAGAAGACAAAGATGAGTCACAAAAGGAGAAAACGGCTAATCATTTTGACTTCATTATAATCATACCACCATTGGCAGGTGAATTCTAAGGTGTTTCATGAAACATTTCTATGCTGTTCTATGAATGTATGGAAATACTAGAAAGTTGAACCTGGGCCTTTATGATTTAGAATTAACAGAATCTGGGGAGGACTTCATAGGGAAGAAGGAGAAGAGAAGGAAGGGGAAGGAAGGGGAAGGAAGAGAAGGGAGAACTAAAATGCTCAGTCAAGAGCATTTTGTCCTTAGAAAGATTATAAAATCCCTTAGTAAGTTGATTAATTAGAAATAGACGATTATGAATAAAAGATGTCCTATTGATATATGTTAAGAAATGAACTGATGAATATTAGTAAAACCAAAGGAACCACAGATAACATACGTAAATCATTTTGAAAATCTAAACTGACAAACTCATTAGCATTATGAGGTTGCAGTAAATATAAAAGAATAATTTAGTACCAGAGACTGTGGCTTATCTGTTCCTCATTTATATTTTATATCATAAGCAAAACAAAATTAGGAAAGGATTATGTGAAAGGGGTTCACAGATTTTGTGTACACTTCTAAACATTAATAATAACTTAGTTTAAAAGTATAAAAACATCAAACTTTCAATATAGAGTTGCCAACTTTAAAACAACTGTATTATATAATATATTGGATTTCAGCACCCAAAAGAGTGTCTGGCACATAAGTCAACAAATCTTTGTTACATGAGTGGATGCATGTTAAGAGAAAGGGGAGATAGGCTATGGCTAGAACTGCAGTTTTCATGAGAAGAGTTCAAAATTAACTCCAACTGCCACCAGCACTCCCTCTAGATGAAAGTGTCTTTCTTTTCCATCTATAATACAAATTTAAAACTTTAACAACACATTGAAGCTAGGAGAGAAACAAGCTACAATCCTCTCTAAAGAACAAGCTACAATACTCTCTAAAGCTTCTCTGCAAAAGCAAAATTGAATATTTTGATCATCCAGAATGGGCTCAAAGAGACCGCAGAGACAGTGGGGTCAATTCCCTCCACTGGCTAGTTAAACGTGGCCCAGAGAGGTGAATTGGTGTGGCTGAGGTCACGAAGCAGAGCAGTCTGGAATTCCAGTCCTCTGACCTCCAGTTTTTCTGCTCTTTACTGACGGTTTAAATGAATGTTTTGTAAGAAACCAGAAGACACAGGCAAATAAGTGAAGAGGGAGTGCCAGAAGCAGTGACGGTATGTGCTTGATGGTAAATTTACCATGGAGACCACTGTGTCAATGAATCTGTTCCAGAAAATTCCATAAACAAAATTATCTCTACAGGTGATGAAAAGAATGAAAATCAGAAATGAGTTCGGAGGAGAAATTAACAGCTGTGTACCTATGCCAAAGAAAAAATTACTTTTCACAGGCATTTCTCTATGGCATGGAAACTAATATTTTTACCCATCTTTTCAAAGAATGTGCTGAGAATTTGAAAGTAGGGTAGCTGGTCAGGCCTAAACCATGGTTTCAAGATGGCAGAAAAAAAATTTTTTTTAACTCTTGTGATCATTACAGATATTGAAGAACTTGTGTCTAATTATGGTATTCTTTTTCTATATCTATCTAGAAATTTCACAATTTTACAAATCTACATCTAATTCCTTTTATAAAAACAACTCACAAAGCAAGAACTCTATGGTGAATAATGAAATAATGCTGCCGAGGACCCTATCTGTGGATAAATAAAAATTTCTTTTTGTGAAAGGTTTTTTGCACATTTGGAGTAGATACATTTTTAGATATGACGATTTTATCTAGATTTCTATTTATGATATTCATAAATTTTACTTTAAGGAATCAAAAGTAGAGAGAAAAGTGGTCAAAATACTAATTTTACTTTCATGTTTTAGAGCTTTATGCTCAACGTTTCACTAACAAGGGTGAAACAAAAATCAACAGATGTATTAGAAATTTCTTTCATTTCTATCTTTTTAAGTAACGACAACTAAAAATTACTGATTTCAATATGCTGTTTATAAATATAGGGGAACTTGGACTTTTTTCTAGTACCCTGGCACCATTACATTTGATTTAAATTCACAGAAAGAATAAAAGTATGTTGACAGATGAAAAACATTCTATAAAAGAAATGGAAGATTTTTAAGCAAATGGATATAATCAAAAGGTTGTAAGCCCACCAAACAGAATTATTTAGGTCAATAAAATCATTGGACAAAAGAGAATATACAGTACAGTTGAACAGGAAAATTCCATATACAGTTAGTAGAGAAGGCTTATTTTAGAAAACTAATTTATCCACAAGTGTTCTTGGTTGCTATGAGCACCATTTTTCAACCACATTCTATTGCCTGAATCAGGTCATGATTACCTTCTAAATGGACTTTGCCATTGTAGAGAAGCAGTTTTTCTTTCATTCAGGATTTCTAAGGAAACAGCTTTCATCTTAGGCAACTAAACATCTGGCTTCTTGGTTTGTTTTAAGGAGCAAAATAAGAAAAGAATGAATCACCATGAAGCAGGTCAGGTTAGCAATTTTTTCCCATTTCTAAAAAAGTTAAAGTCTCCAAAAACTTTTCCTTGAGAAAATGAGTAATTCAAAATGCACTGATAATTATATACCAGGAATATATGAATATGTCTAATGACCAGTCACACTGATCTCCATGTTTGCTTTCTGAACTCTTACATACAAGCTGTTTAACCTTACAACTCCAGGAAGTAAAAACACCCAGGAGGAAAAGGAGTGAAATTATTCACATTTCACTGCTGTGCTTTTTGAGTTTTGCTATCACAAAGACAAATAAATGTCATTTTTTAAAGTTCCTCTCTGATTCTCAGAACAAATTCTTTTATATATCCCTCTCCTATTTAATGACCCAATAGTTATTATTCTGCTCCTCTGTCCACTTACACCTGTTTAATGTCCTAAATACATAATAACAAACAGCTATTACTCCCATCACTATCATATACTGAAAACTTACTTATCATATATTGAAAACTTACAGATACTGTACAAATGTCTTGTATATCACATGTCCTTCAATCTCCTCTATTGCATATGGTATTAACACACCAACTTTACTAGGAAGAAATCTGAGACTTGGTGGAACTAAGTTATTCGTCCCAGGCCACACAATGAACAGGGGAAACGGGATTCAAATCCACATTAACCTGACTAATCCAAAAACCTTCAGTAAGTGGGAAAACTATTTCCTAGGACAACCATCATTATGATGATATTTGAAGATCCAAGACTTCAAGTTCTGCTGTTTAACCACCACCCACTACCCCCAACCACGGCAATCAATGGCTTTCCATTGTATGTATAATTTTAAATGAAAATCCCTAACGGAATTTTTGGTCCTGGCTTCTCTGGTCCCATAGCCTTCGCGGCACAATCTTGTGCCAGTCTGCTCCTTCCTTTCTGAGAATAGGGACACGGAGGCTCTCTAGATTCCTTTTACACAAAGAACTTGTTTTTGCTTGACATCCTTCACACGCCCTGTTCCCTATACTTGGAATACTTCCTCCTTATTTGTCACTCAGGTTTCAGCTTACAAGTCATTTCCTCAAAAAGGTTTGCCTTGGCCAGGCACAGTGGCTCATGCCTATAATCCCAACACTTTGGGAGGCCGAAGCAGGAGGACAGCTTGAGCCCAGGAGTTCAAGACCAGCCTGGGCAACACAGCGAGACCCTGTCTCAATTAAAAATAAATAATTTTTTTAAAACAGGTTTGCAGGTTTGTCTGAACTCTAAAGCGGCTTCTCCTTTCAAACTCTCAAGACACCTGGAACTTTTCATGTGGTGCCTTTATCTCAATATGCAAGTGGCTTAGCATCTCAGTCTGTCTGGACTGTGAGCTACCCAACAACAGAGAAAGACTTGATAGTGTTCAGCCCTCTATCTGTGGTGTCTAGCACAGTGATAGGCACAGGACTTAAATGGATAGCAAAGGCTATTACAGACTGGGAAGAAGGCAGTGCTCTGATTATTTCATCAGCTCTACCCAGCACTCCCAGGTATACCTGAATTAATGTTACCTGCATTGGAGCTTTCACCCTTATAAAACTGTTTTCTCCAAAATGCAAAACAGGAAAAGAAACAATTTTCTCTAAGACAACTACTTCCTTACTAAACATAGCTACACAGTTATCTCTGCAACACTGTAATTTTAAATAATTGTAATGAATAAATAAGCTATAACTATAAATAACTTAAGACAGCAGAACACACATACCCGAATTAGTGGTGATCTGAATTCTATTACATCATGTGGGCAGGGGGCTGTGCAATGAGTACTTGTACACTGTTGTTACTCTAGATCTTTCTAAGGTTCCTCTTTGGTAACTGCCTTTAAAATCAGTTTACTAACCAAGCAAGAAAACCTGCCTTCTCACTTGAAGGTGACAAGCCATTAACCCTTAGTTGGCACTGTTTATCCCCTCCCTCTCTCTATGTGACTTACCCAGTTGAGCCCCTGGACTAAGCTTCAATGACATCCCATCCCATGTGGACGCTTTCACAGGGGACCCTTGCAGAGAGCACACCAGGCTTGTGTGCTTCCCATATCTGATCTTCCCCAACCCACAGGTGGGACTCACAGTCTGCCACATGGTGACCAATGAAATATGTCCCCTGCAGAGGAAGGGAACTGCCTCCAGAGGACATAGCTCACTACAGGGAGAGTGAGGCCTTCAGGTTGTCAAAAGGGGCCTGATTTAGTTCTCTTTGTGGCTTGCTCACGGGGGTCTCCTTATACCTCAGGGCCACCACAGACTTCCCAATCTGGACAACAATCTAAGCGTCTTCCTTTCCCCAAAGAGAGTGCCACAAGCTTAGCTTTCCACTTCTCTGTTGTGAAGTATTCATATTCTTTCCTGTGAAAACCATTTCCCTCGGTACATAATTAGAATTAAAAATAAACTTTTCCCACACCAAATGTCTTAAAAAGGACACAGAATTAACCCATAAAAGCCACCGTAACAACTTTCTATGGTATCATGCAATACATGACTTCCAAATTCCCTTGTGAGGGGTGTCAGTTTATGTCAATCCTGGTGGCCTTATCAACATGTGAGTGGTGAAAACAGCAGGCCACCAGGAGGTCAGGGTCAAAGGAAGTAGTAGCAACCTCACTCAGGCCAGAATCCAAACAATGTAGCTATTAGAAGCAGGTCTGGCTACTTAATTTGCAAGGCTCTGTGCAAAACAAAAACGTGGAGTCTCTCTTGTGACTAAATTATTAAGAATTTCAAAACGGTGACAGTAGAGTATTATACCAAGTGCTGGGCCCTGTTCACTGCCTGAGATGCTTGCCTGTGAAGCCACACCTGACTCGAAGAACCTGTCAGCTGTCCTCAGCTGTGCAGTTTACAACCCTCATACTGTTAGCCAGGTGTGGTGGCAGGCGCCTGTAATCCTAGCTGCTCGGGAGGCCGAGGCAGGAGAACTGCTTGAACCCAGGAAGTGGAGGCTGTAGTGAGCTGAGATCGCGCCACTGTGCTCCAGCCTGGGTGACAGACCAAGACTTTGTCTCAAAAAAATAAAACAAACAAACAAAAAAACCAGCCTTCATACTGTGATATTTGCATGCCATTTCAAAATTGCACGTGGTAAGTTTCGAGAAAAGCAAAAACTGTGCTGCCTGCTTTAGTTTTTAAGTCAAACTAACATACGCCCACGGTTTCAATAATCAGATGGTATTAAAAGGCTTATAGTTAAGAAAAACAGAAGCCCCTGCCCCATACCTCCCACCTGATTCCTTCTCCCTAGAGATGTATATTTCTAACTCTTGGAGCAGTTTCTGTTGATACTTGTCTCCATGTTTCTAAATCTGAGTGACTTGTATATGTTATCTACTGATTTTCCATTATGTAGGAAGCTTATCACACCACATACACTCACATTCCACATTCTCCCTCCCCAATCTTCCCAATTTGGCCTATCACAGTTTGGTTACTATAATCAAAATTCAGTTTATAGTATACAGTTCGCAGTGGAGCCAAATGGATCATATGTCGTTTCCTGTGCAACACCCCCACTCCCCAGCCCCGAGTTAGTAACTGCCTTACTTTTACAGTTGCTTTGTTTTTAACGCACCTATCACAAATTCTTGTTAACTCAAAACATAAAACCAGTCTCAATACGGTTGAACACATCATGTGATCTATCAGTTTTCTCTTTTATAAACAAAAAAATCCTCACCAGCACTTTGGGAGGCTGAGGTGAGAGGATCGATTGAGACCAGGCTGTGAAACATAGCAAGAGCCTGTCTCTACAAAAAAATTTTTTTAAAAATTAGCTGAGTGTGGTAGTACATGCCTGTACTCCCAGCTACATGGGAGGCTGAGGACAGAGGATGGCTGGAGCCCAGCAGTTTGAGGCTGCAGTGAGCTATAATTGCACTGCTGCACTCTATCCTGGGTAACAGAGTAAGACTCTGTCTCTTGTAAATTAATAAATAAAGATAATCACCTCTATCTATACAATATATAAAATAATCACCTCTATTCCTTTGCTGGAACATCTATTACTTAAATGTTGATCCTCATGGAGACATTCTCTAATTTGTTTTCTTCCTTTCCTGTTTTATGCTCTTCTCCTTTTGAAAATTTTGACGTTTTGGGAAAGTTCCTCCTCTTTAGCCATCCAATCATTCTGGATTTATTTCTGTAATTTTTAGTTTCCAAAAGAACTTGCCTGTTCTGACTGCTTATTAAAGAAAAAAAAATCTTTTTTTTAAAAGATATATATATCTCCTCTATTCTCTGATCCTGAGCAATTAAGGAACTTTTCTTCGGGTTCCTATATGGTATTTCTTCCAAGATTCTTCTTTTCTGGCTTGTGGTTTATCCTTAACAGTCGTATTATGGACATTTCTTACAAGTCTGATGATACTTGGTTGCCAGTTCTCATTTAAAAGGATAATACTAAAATTCAGATAGAAGTTTTAGGCGCATCAAAGGGGCTTGCTGACTGGTTAATTTTATTGCAGGGTGGTCACCTGGGAAGCCTACTGCTTTATTAGAGGACCTTCAAATATTGTATTTAAGATCTTTTTTGTTGAGGGGGGGGCATTTTTCCAAAAAGGAATCCTCCTGCCTATAGGAGGTATGCCTGGCCAGCAAACACCCCAAAACCAAGTGGGTTTGGGTGTTGAAGTGGGGTTTTTGACTTTTGTAGTACTCTTTAGTACTGGCATGTCATTCTCACTATAGTTCCATTCTGTTGAAAATTTATTAAATTATGGTTGAAATTTTCATAACTTATTCCAGAAATTTGTTACTATCTTTCATTTTTTGCGATCTCACTCTCCTCCTGTCCTTATGAGTCTGCACCCTATTTGTCCTTCATTTCATTTTCCTTTGTTTTGGGAGAGAACAAGTGTTCAACACCTGTGCTCAAGCTGCACACGGAATCAGCATTCTTCCTTTACCTCAGACGTTAAAAACACTCTTCATGCTGACAGCATTTCCAGTTATGTCAAAATATTCTCTACTTAATATTCTTTTAGAACTAATAAAACTCTCAAAAATGACAGACTTTTTTTTTTTAATCTCATTGTTAGATTTTGCCATGCAGCCACATGAAAACTAAGCACAGTTTTGTCAGGTCTCAGGCAGGTGGGTTTTTCTTTCTTCCCTGACATCACTGTTGTTGCTTACCCTGCCCCACACAGTTCATAAGTAGATTATCGGCCTTGGGGATCACCTACAGATAATCCTGAAATCTTGGATTGGCTCCTTACTTCCCATCCCACCACAACCACATACACTTGGCCTACTTCCTCATTCACTTTTTGTTGGGATGAGCCTTTTAAAGATCTTGGCTATTTCTTAACGTTAGAGCCAGGCAAGCATGGTGAGGAAGGCAAATCTGTTGCAAAAACAATAAACAAAATCCAAAATTAAATGAAAATATTTTTGGATATTTGTTTTGCCTCAACGAAATTAAGAAGAATTACTATGTTACTTCTGAACAACTGGATCTTATTAACCATTTAATAGTATAATTAACCACAAATTCATCTGGTGCACAGGCAAACTCTCTTCAGGTTTTGATTTTACACAGAGAATTAGTTTCAAACAAAAGTGTTTGGAAATTTGACACTCCTTCCTCCCTCTGCAAAACTAACAGGAAATGGAATTAAGACAGGAAATGGAATTAAGACATTTTAGGATTAGTATTTTATAATTTCCCAATATCCTGTTTAAGCTAATTATTTTAGAAAAATTCATAAACTGTTCCTATTTCCTAGTAGAGTTTATAAAATGTACGAGGTTTACCTTACATAAAATCAACATTAAGAGGGTTAAACTGATAGGTAGAATGATGGAATGGAATTTCTCTCTGAATCCATTCATTCAATCCTTTTTTGAAGACAAACGTACCAGGGTAAAAATTAAAATGTTGAATACAGTATATATCTTTATATGAGTGTATATTTCCATTTTAAGCATATAGATTATGCTTAAAAAATGACTATTTTATAGCAATATTACAAAAATCAAAGTCTACAAATCATTTCTGCCACTCCCAATAGCAACTAAAAACTATCATGCTTGTTCTGACAAGAAGGATGGAAAGCCAGAGGAACAATGATGAGACATGGAAATCCTCACTATGTGGCCTGCACTATTATGCTCTTCACCATCTCCCATACCAGATATTCTAGCTCCAAGGATTCTGATTCCAGAACAGACTTGTTCACTCATCTTTCTCATCAGTCTTCACTATTCACATTTTCTTTCCATTCATGTACATTTACCCTTATGGTACCCAAACGATGTATCTCTCTGGAAAAAGTCACTTTCTAGAATAAGACCTTTTCTTGTCTTTTGTAAAGACCTTTTTAAGACTTGTTGTGGGTTATGATCTAATGCCTACTGTATTCCTAAATTAGACGCACTTTAAATTACAAATAATATTTGAAATTATATATTTTCCTTCGGTTGTTAAATATATGCAGCAGGTCAATAATAAACAACTGGAATGTGTCATTTTCTGTTTTCTAGATATCAGTTTTAAAGACAAGTTACAGAAAAGAGAGAGAAGTTCCTCAGAACCATGAAAATCCCAATTACGAAATGACTAAAAGAGATACATTTATATGGTTTAACCAAATGATGACTAAGCTGGTGTTTACTGGGATAAAACCCCTAACGTTTTGCAAGACATCAGAGATCATCTAACCATCCACTTATGCTTTAACCTGCCCTTCCTGCTTCAGTTGCAAAACAGCAAATGTCAAGATATTGTAACTATCATAACAAGAGGTGGATACTAATGAGGAAAGGAGAGATGTTTATCAGTCATGTTTGCATTTCAAAAACAGTAGTATCCCACTAATTATGTGCTTACCCATTTGTGTGCTTCTTTGCAAAACTGTAAATTTGCATCTACATTGAATCATTTTATACCAACTAGCAAAGACTGTTTTTTTCAAGGAATCCTATGGCAAATACGTCAAGTATATAATAATTTAATTTATATATCTTTATATCTGAATTCATCATGTTTGCTTAAATTGGAGTAAACTAAAATTGTAGCTTGTAATTATTCAGCTATGGCAGTAAATTATATAAGTGATTTAGTTGTGAATCCAAATTGAATGGGCCTGTCTTAGCAAAAACAGAAATATTCCTGAAAAACTGGCTATATCAAAATTTCCCTAGTGAATATTACAGAAGTATATCAATGTTTCTTATGAGAAAAAATATTTTCCTGTCTCAAGGCAAAAAAAAAAACCCAAAAAACAAAAAACTTAAGAACACAGTACACCTTTAAAACAGCAATTATTTTAAGCAAATTAAAAACAACTGCATAGTCATTAATTGTGATTATAATCCATGGTTCCATTTCTTTGCAAAGGTAAATATTACTTTGACACTGTTTTTTTTAATAAAATGAATATGTTATCATAATTGTATAGTTAACTATCTTGGTTAAATTCTCGATGAGATCTATACATTATTTATAGTATAGAAAACTAAAATAGATACAATTTCTTTAGCATTTCCCTGATTCAATAAGATTTTTGAATCTTAGTGAAGAACCTTAGGTCTCTGTCTTCATCCTAACTAATCAGGTTTTAGTAAAGGATCTGAAAATTTTGCAAATTTTCAAAAGCAAATGTTAGATTAGAAAAGGTTTAATGAGTTAAATCAATCCCCCTTCTCCCTATTATAGGAGCACTGGAACATTCTGAACTTTCAAAAGAGACAAAGCCTTACAGTTCGTGATTTTCAGGCATCAACATGTAAAAGGAAAGGTTATTCTGAAGAGGCTCAAGGTAATCTTTTTAGAACTCTTTGAAATGTCAGAGGAGAAGCCCTTGCCACAGCTTCATTAAGATAATGAAAGTTATCTTTCATTACATTTTTGACAAGGTTGGTTGGTTGATTTACTTATTTGTTTGTTTGTTTATCTATTTACTGAGACTCGCTCTGTTGCCCAGGCTGGAGTGCACTGGTGCAATCTCAGCTCACTGTAACCTCTGCCTCCCCGGTTCAAGCAATTCTCCTGCCTCGGCCTCTTGAGTAGCTGGGATTACAGGGGCCCACCACTACAACCAGCTAATTTTTGTATTTTTAGTAGAGATGGGGTTTCACCATTTTGGCCAGGCTGGTCTTAAACTCCTGGGCTCAAGTGATCTGCTTGCCTCGGCCTCCCAAAGTGTTCAGATGACAGGCGTGAGCTCCCATGCCTGGCCAAGGTTATAATTTCAATATCTTACCTCCAAAAGTATATACCCCTGTCTTCACTGCCCTGCCTCACCCACACATATGTGCATGCACACATACACGCGAGTGTGTGCACGTGCACAGAGCACGTAACACAGAAACAGTAAGTATGGTAGAAAAACAAATTCTAAAAGCAAGAACTATATTTATTGATTTTATAAAAGTCTGGTGTGCATGGCACACATTTTTCTATGTAACAAACCTGCATATCCTGCACATGTATCCCAGAACTTAAATTTAAAAAAAGGTCTGGTGTGCCAGTGTTAACATATTTCTAGTGAACAAATTAAGGATGGTAAAATATACTTATAAAATTCTCTAATTTAGCTTGTAGCATTGATGTACAGAAAATTACTTTATGAATACAAGACACATGTTAACACAGCAGTAGAAAAATGTGGAAAAAAAGTACACCAGAGATGAACAAAGATAATCAGATCAAAGTTTTTAAATACAAGAATGTACCATGTGCAAGGCACATATAAGAGCACAACACACACACACACACACACACACACACACATATCAAACACTTTATGTACATTGTCTCTCCAGACTTCTTGATATATTACTTCTAAAACAAAATGAGAAAGAAACTGATCTTCAGAGTGTTAATGAAATTACAGAGTGGTGAGTGGCAAACCAAAAACTCACACCCAAGACTGTGCAAACCTGTGCCTTTACCCATCTATAGAATTTTTTTTTGGTGCTAACACTATGGTGACAAGGAATTTTTTTAAATCGGTGGAGGGCTGTGAAATGGAATTATCTTTACTCCTAGCCTTCAAGAAGAACACTGGTTCAGAACAATAATTTAAAATATAGCCAGAACCTTTATGTATGTGGAATTGATTTAATTTTTATTGGGAAACAATAAATATCATTCCACTATTTCATTGCCACATGTTCTATTCTTCATATCATGAAATATTATCATTCCACACCCAAGTCTACTAAAGCAACTGAGGAGATTATTTTGATTTCAAATAATCTGTTCACTATGCAAATATATCATTGAGATTTCCTATAAATCCAATACTTAAGGACCCAAATATCTCACATGTAGTACAAAATTATGGATCCCATAGGTAAATAACCTTTCTTTCTACAGTGGGGAAATGGGAAGTAGAAAAGAGGAGGTAGAGTTGGCCAAAACTCTAAGGATGGTGACAATGTACTTCTGGATTTGTTCCCATTCCCCCTGGCCTGTTGCACCCTACCCCAGTCTCATTTCAGGATTTCCCCTGCTTCACACTCTCACTCCTTTTTGGCATCTCCCACCTCTGCCACCAGCACCCCATCAAAAGGCACTCTGGGCACTAATCCTAACTCCCTCAGGCTCATCTTAGAAGGAAAGCAACACCATTAAAATAATGCACAAAGTAGTAGAAAACTTTTTCATTATAAGTTATACTTCTGGAGGTAATATATTTAATAAGCAAAAGTTAAACAAGGGAATTCCACTGCTAGGGGAGGATTTATAGAGGTGCAAGTGCATTTCCAGAACGCCTTTAAATATTGTTTAAAGTTCTTAGTAAATCATAAAATGTCCTCTAGATCTGATTCCTGTTTAGCAATTCAGTTCTATCTCTCCATTTTCTTCCTTCAAACTGTTAGCACCAGTAGTTTCAAAGGAGTAATTTGATTTCATTGAAATATACTGATACTTTCATTGAAATATAATACACCAGCCAGGAGCCCATTTCTAAATGGTCCCATAGCACCTAGTGCTTCCATACTACTACTTATGACCTCGCAATGTAACAGTAAACACTGTAACAGTAAACCTCCTAAGCCTGCCTCCTTTCAGGCAGGCTTATGATTTCCTTGTGACCCAAAGATGAGTCCAGGGCTTCGCACAGAAGAATGCTTAACAAATATCTGCTGCAGGAAGGAATTCATAAATAAAGTTATGGCAAGGGCTACCCCAGGAGAAGGCAAGAAAGAGACTTTAAAGCATACTATGTTTTATATATTTTTATAGGAAAGAGAACCTGTATATAATAGAGAAACTTTGTTATTCACCGAGTTCCATCCATTCAGAAACTTAAAGTGGCTGGTAGACTAGAACGCTGCAACAACACACTTTTCATTATTTTCCTCATTACCTTCACAAGAGAGTCTAACTATCACACCACAATGTATCAACTTTGGTTAAAATCATTAACTAAAACAGTACAGTCAGTGGGTAGTTATGCAATAAAGAGTGATTTAAATTATGTTTTGTTTCCGGCTAGCTGGGAGGTCTACATACCAAAACTGGGTTGGCAGCTCTTAGTTGTTGAGAAAGTCCTACAAATATTCTGGAAAAACCAGTGGGTGGAATTTGGGTCCTCAGTAATACAGCTTTTATTGTCAACAGGTGAAATGTAAGCTTGAGAAACCAAGTATCATGATATTAGGGTCACACATTTCACAGTGAACACCCTGTCAAAACATACTCTGAATAATCTCTCCTAAGCTCTTTCCTAATCCCACAGCCCTCTAGCAGTGCTAATGTCTCTAATATTTAACCTTATATTCCAGATTTTCAAATTTATTCATGTCAAACAACAAAACCACACAAAATAAAAATGGGACACTGTACTCGCTTAAAAAATTTATCTATATAAATCTTCTCTTTTTCTGCAAAGCCCAATAGCCTCTATTTATAAAACTGATCAAGTACTATTTTCAAATAGTATTTTAAAAGAAATATCATTTACCTAATGGCAATGGTGCTTAAGTTGTACATCAAATACTGATTTCTGACTAGTTGAAGGCCATTGGTTGGTAGGCACATATATGCATGTAATAACAGCTAATATAGGTAACAGCCTGCTTTTCCTTACAGAGGCAATGAACTCGTTTAAGACTAAGATTATACACTGAGTCTAAGACTCAGACCAAGCATCTTCTTCTCCTAAGATATTTAGTTTTATAGATTTATATAGCATCTAGGAAAAATCCAAAATCCATTCAGTTATAGAAGATATACTCCTTTGAGAAGTTTCTCATACTTCATTCGCCTAGTTTTGAGATTACCTCCCTTACAAAACAAATAAAAGAAGGGCAGTCTCTCAGGTCCTCATTGCCAAAGTCCAAATGTTATTTTTTGTTTTGTTTTATTAATCAATAAAATGCCTTATTAGGCATTTCCAAACTGACCACTCTCTTAGGTTTTAGGGATACAAGGAAGGCAGACACGGTTCAGTCCCAATTCTGAGCAAGCCAGGGAGACACATACTAACCGTGATGACCATATAAAGTAACAGGGAGAAAAGGAGGAGAAGCCAAGCACCTTCACAGGAGGGATGGGTATTTGCCTAAGGGAGCCAGGTGAGGTTTCACATGGGAGGTGGCTTTGAGTCTGGAGCCTCAGGGATGGGTAGGGAGAAGGGCATTCCTCAAATAAGGCAGAGCCAAAGAAGACCATGAAATGTTAGAGATGTTCACTTCTAACCCAACATCCTACTCCAGGCAAGTCCATCTATTCACTTTTCTCTAAACATCTCGAGTCCATTCCTATTTGTGCTTACCCCCCTTTCTTTTGTCTCCCCAGGATTTAATATGCTTAAATCCTGGATGCCTTTTTAGGCCCAGCTCAAGCCAGGCCTTTATTTCCCAAGAAGTCCTGGCAGCTTTCCTTCCCTCCTCCCCTCCCAAACTAACTCCTACAGTTCTCATGGTATTCCTCAATAGATCTGGGTATTTTTGACTTCTGCTGGAACTTGTCTTTAAGCTTAGGTCTCTCTGTCCTTGAGCGTAGGGCCATGTCCTGCTAGCCTCTCCCTCGTAACGTCAGTGCCTGGGACATTTGCTGTTTTAATGAATGTCTGCTGCCAATGAGGAGCCACTGATCAGCACTGAGTCATATTATTTCACAACTTTATCACACTTCCATGTACCTCTGGATCTTTGCATCATTTACAAAGTGTCACACTTGTCAAGTTACTCTCCTGGAATATCAGGCCAAAATTCTGCCTAGTAGAGTTAAAAGAGAGGGCTCAAGATTTTTTCAGTTGGTAAAAACACTAGTCTCCTTTTTCTACTCTGAATCACTGCTCAACTGCCTTATTTATAACCTCTAGATGGTAGGAAGCCTATCTTTTATATACTAAAGTGTCCACAGATTCTAGTGCTAAGTACCAAGTGGCTAAATTATCAACTTTAATGAATGGAATGCATCTATAAAGACCCTCTACAACCTTGCCCTATATACTTTCCTAGCTCAATCTTTCACATAATCTCTTTCTTTCTCTCTCTCACACACGCAATACGAATGTGGCTTTTCACAACTAGGCTCTGTGCTTTGATCAGAAATCTGAGAAACTTAGTTCCCTGGTAATAACACCAGTAAAATTAAACCAAGAAAAGGTAATGCCTAGCACTTCAGTTTAAATACAGCAAGACAAAAAAAACCTGCTTTGTGAATTTAACATAAAATATAATTAATTGCCCATTTAGAAGGTGAACAATTAGTCTGCATTTGATCTCAGCAGTACACCTATACCACTGTTCCTAGTGAAGACAAGATCTGAACTGTCGAGGCAGCCAAATGTTACTTTTATCATATTGCCTTCCCCACAAATAAGTTCTACAGATGACTACATTCTGCACAAGGGCATGTTATCAGAGACATCCTGAGAGTGAGTGAGTGAAAGGCAAAGCTAATTCCAAGTGTGTATTCACATTTCAGGGCCCATATGCTGCTTTGAAAGGTGCAGAAAGGCTTTTCACATCATGAATTTGGACAATGATTCCAATTACTTCATGTCTGCATATGTCAAATAATTTTTGTATGGTTTTCAGCAGAGATAGTTAGAAATTAGTCAGAGAGTGTTTCTGAAGCCTGTCACTTTACCAGTCGGAAACTCTTTCCTTCTAGTTTCAGCAGTAACAGACAGACTTTGTTGGTAATGTCATTTGTTGCAGGTTAAAAATGTGTGTATTTTACGCAGCTATGTTTTATCTGTATTTATAATATATGGAGATGGATGGAGGGATTTATAGACAGACAGATCAGTATCAACCCCCAGAATCTTTTAAAATGAAAGAATGATAACTTTATGGTTGCTAATAAACAATACTTTTGTTGAGAATATCAAGGATTTTTTTTTTGGTGAGAGGGAAGGTCAGGTATCAAAGTACATTTATTTAGTTTCTTCCTGATTCCCTAAACCACATCACAGGGAATCTTGCAAATAAAAAACCACCTATAACCTTAGTCTTCTTAGCATCACTCTGACACAATCATCGTCATTCTGGCATCTCCCCCCAGATACGGATTTGTCTGTATCATGTAGACAGTAATGTGCAGATGACTACAAACAGAGGCCAGGCTGCTAGTCCTGGGTTTGCTGCTAACTGTTTACGTGTCCTTCGTTTTCTTCAACTGTGAGGGTTGGGGGATGAACAAGGAGACCCCTCATTTTGAGCTGTAAGCTGCTACATGCATCACCACAAAGTACCTGAGACAAGACTCTATGTAAACAGGTTGTACATGAAGAAAATTATAAAAAATTTCCACTGACTTGTAGGGTGCACACTACTTCATGGCAATTTTAAAATAAATGTGGCCACATCATTTATATCCACATGCTTAAAAAAGTATAAAATGGGCCGGGCATGGTGGCTCACACCTGTAATCCCAGAACTTTGGGAGGCCAAAGCAGGAGGATCACGAGGTCAGAGATCAGACCATCTTGGCCAACATGGCGAAACCCCCATCTCTACAAAAAATATAAAACTTAGCTGGGCATGGTGGCATGCGTCTGTAGCGCCAACTACTTGAGAGGGTGAGTCAGGAGAATTGCTTGAATCCAGGAGGCGGAGGTTGCAGTGAGCTGATATCACACCACTGCACTCCAGCCTGGCAACAGAGCAAGACTCTGTCTCAAAAACAAACAAAAAAAGCATAAGGTGAATTTTTACCATAAGCGTTAACACACAATATTTACAGTCATGTTTTGTGAAGTTATTTAAGTCAATATTCCTTAATTTATATACCATATTCCTTCGGTTCCTAATTTTCTCATGCTCCTCTTGTATTTGAAATCTCAACGTAAAATAAACATAGTGTGGTGCATAAAACAAGAGAAGTTTCAATATGGAATATTCCCCTCCAAACTGGTTGAGTGAAATTCTCCTCATCTTCACCACTTAGATTGGCAATCAATAACAGACTCTACTACTAACATTATGTTCAAACTAGCTGCTGTTTACAATCTTTATATATTTATATATATATATACACACACACACATATACACCCTGTTTCGTATTAGCAATCCAAACTACATAGATACGTCATTGATCTGAAAAATTACTGTCTTATTGCAATCCAGATCCACTGATAGGCACTAGAGATACAAAAGAAACTCTGTAGATGCCCACAAAGAGCTCAGGATCTATTGGGGGAAACAAGAATGATAAATGTGGACATTCAGTGTCAGAGACAGAGTATTACAGGAATGCCAAGGAAGCATCAGAAGAGGCTTCTTAGATGATGGGTGATGGAGCACAATCTTCCAGGTGGAGAGGACAGCATAACCAAAGGAAGGACGTGGAGGTGACGCGATGTGTGTCAGGAACTACACTGAACACTGCAGAGAGCCACTGGCAGGACTCAGGCCAGGGGCCACCTACTTGGTCATAGCGGGAAGCCTGGCCTTTCTCTTGTTGGCCTGGAGATCCACAAAAGGATTTATGCCAAAAGTTTGAGGCAGATAGATTTTAAATACTGTGTTTTTAAATACCAAGGACCTCCCTGGCTACTCTGATGGTATCAAATTTTAGGGGAACAAAACTGGAGGCAGTTAAAAGGCCCCCCATGAGTAAAAAATGAAAAGGGTTTGAATTAGGGCAGCAGAAGTATGTTGTTGTTTTTTTCTTAAGTCACATTTGATATGCAGGGAAGATAGAATCTGTGGGATTTTTAATCACAGGATGTGGGGGATGAAGTTGTGGGAGGGCTCCCAGATTTCTGGCTTGGATGGTGATACCACCGAACAGGATACAGGAAGAAGAGTGGGATTAAGGGTGGGTAGTAAGTTTGGCTATAGAGAGTGGAGCTGGACACTCCTACAGATATATCCCAGGAGGGAAAGGAGTGGGCCCAGGATAGTACCCTGGATGATACCAAGCACTACCACAGGGTGGGTGGCACCAAGGGCAAGAGAGCTCCGAAGGGAACTAGACACATGTGGTGATGTACTGGTAGCCTTGAGGTCCAGAACGACAAGGAAAAAGACACAAGTGACAATCTCAAATGCAGTAGAAAGGTCCAGCCAGGTCAGGGCTGGGAAATGTCCACTAGATATAGAAAGTAGGATGCAATAAGGACCTTAGTTAAAGCTATTTCAGTAAAGATATGAGAACAAAAGTCAGACCACAATGAGTTATGAAGTAGATGAGAGGCAAGAGGTAAGGAATGGAGATGTTTCATTGAGTAGCTGTTAAACATAGAAATAGGGTTAAAGGTGGATTGGGCTGCTTTGTTTTTAAAATTAGTTGAAATCTCACTACCTATAGATAACCAACACTGACATTTTGGTGACAGTCTTTTCATACATTCTTCTGTGTATATGTGTACACACACAAGGCAGACAGAAAATGTATGTTGTCAACAAGATTATTATGTACTAATGAGGTGAATTCAGTATTTACCTCAACCACCCTGTAAGTTACCAAATTGTAAACATACACTTAAAAAGGAAGTATAGTTTCTCTTCTAAATCAAAAGCCAATGCTTCTATGTGACACACACTTATCTGTTTCTTACTACTGAGAGACAACACAGCACAGACAGCCTAGGAAACAGACACACCCAATCCTATTGATTTTTTAGATTTCAGAAAGTAATTAACCACTTGAAATGTTTTCAGGGGTTTAAACACAATCTTATGAGTAAAGCCCTAGGAGCTATGCCTCTGAAGGCAAACAACCTTTTAGCAAGGGGGTACTGACAATATACACCCAAAGAGTGACACCCAGTGAGTCATCAGAGAAGGACAAGTCCCACCCTGTGGAGCTTCCACACCTGCCTTCTGCTTCATAACCACTGAAAAGAGCAACACACAAAGCTCTCTAGTGTGGTGTCGCAATGTCAACAAAACTGGGAATACTGGCTAAACTGGCCTAGTCAGCTGAATGGCCATTGGATTTGGCTTGGGTTTGCTCTACCAGGAAATGGGGCAAGAGGTCAGAATTGTAACACAGAGAAGGTGGCCCACAGATACTTCCTTAGAAAAGAGAACAGGACATGGGTGGTTCTTGTAGAAAACTGGGGGTTGTGTCGACTTTTTAGTAGAAGCAGCTTCATTTTGATTACAGGTCTCTCCCGCCTCACCCACTCTCCTACTCTGCTTAAGCCAATTCCCTTCCATAGAAGTTATCCTGGCAGCTATCAGAAGGAACATGTTTGATAATGCTTTTCTGTATTAATCACTCTCCCTAGTCTGTAAACAATAGATTTACAAGCATGAATGCTGTCTCTCTTTATATAGTAAATACTTCAATTTTTATTTTTAAATGGAGAACGAAAAGCTAGTCAAAGAGTCTAGCTGAAGGGGGCACATAAAATTGTTGTATTAACCTGGAAGATAATCCTATTTCTTGTTTATAATGTCAAAACTCAACTCTTTCTGAATATATTTTAACAAAAGGAAATGTTATCTACTTAGTTAAAACTAAGTCCCATTTGGGAGGAGGATTTCTTTCTACCACTACTCTAAGCTGATGAATGTCGGTATCCCACCACAAAATTCACATGTTGACCCCTAATGTCCAATGTGACGGAATCTGGAGGTAGGGCCTTTTAGGAGGTGATTAGGGCATGAGAATGGAGCTGCCCTTATAAGAGAGACCTAGACCTACATTTTCTCTTCCTTCACATTTTCCCGAGAAGACTCTGACAAGAAATAGTGAAACAACTTATTTTCCAGGTCCTCAGGGATACTTTTCCAAGCAAAGCCACCTGAAAATAAGGCATCTGGAAGAATATAATGCCAAAAGGGGGCAGCTGACACATGCTCCGCTCCAGCCGCCCACAAGCATTTCTATAAGAGTATCTCTAAGGTTGGTCGTTAGGTGCCATCCTGGTTACTTAGATAAGAACCTGGTAATTTTCCATCACCTGTTTGACAGTGGACCAGATTTACTGCCAATGGTGTCAAAGTATGGAAAGTCTCAGAATTATTTTATAAATCAGTCTTCAAGGTTTATAAAACAACAGATGAGAATTCCTGGCAAAATGAACACACTGGTATCCTCCTAAGTAAACCATACCAATACAGTGTTCATTACTGATGGCCAATGTTCTTACAGATTTTACTTTGCCAATACTCCCTGGGAGCTTTGAATGCTTAAAATCTCATGTGTGAGTTCAGCAGCCCTCATAAACTGAGACATGACTCAGTTGAGTTCTTAGATGTGAAATGTCTCAGCTTCCACCAAAGACCATGAACCCAGCATTCACACAACATATCTCCTATCAGATATTTCACATGTGGTCTTCAAAGGCATGAGAAACATTCAAGTAGATGTTAGAAAAGTGACACTGTGCTGAAGGCAAAATGAGGTTACACAGCCATACATTCCTTTTCTGGGCAGCTAGCCAACTTTCTACATTGTGTTCAGTCATTACATCTCCTTCCGCTTCTTGCCCTGGACAATAGAGTGCTTCCTTTAATTTGCAGGTTGGCTTTATAGATGTTTCTATGTTCTTGAACAACTGAACTTCCCGCCATCTCTGCAAGTGTGCTAGACCTTATGCTAGACAAACAATATAGCTCCAACAAAAGCAATTAAAATTTGCCTTAGTTTTAAGCAGCTACATCTGAAGAAATATGTAGAATACGGTAATAAGGGAAGATAGACAAGTGGAGGATGAGCCGGGTGCAGTGGCTCACGCCTGTAATCCCAGCACTTTGGGAGGCCGAGGTGGGCGGATCACAAGGTCAAGAGATCGATACCATCCTGGCCAACATAGTGAAACCCCATCTCTACTAAAATATAAAAATTAGCTGGGCGTGGTGGCGCGCGTCTGTAGTCCCAGCTACTCGGGAGGCTGAGGCAGGAGAACTGCTTAAACCCAAGAGGCAGACGTTGCAGTGAGCCGAGATCGCACCAATGCACTCCAGCCTGGCGCCTGGCGACAGAACAAGACTCTGTCTCAAAAAAAAAAAAAAAAAAAAAAAAGTTTACAAAAAAAAAAAGAAAGTAGTGGATTAAAGGTAAAATGAAAATGCCTGAATGATTCTAAAAATAAAACTGTTCTGTAGAATATGTGCCTTGAGAAGAACTTTCCATGGGGAATAAGACATATAGTAATTTAACACCTGTTCATATATTCAACTGTTCAATCATTTAAGTATCTACTGTGTACCTGGCACACCATAAAGGTACTGTGAAGAATAAGATAAATAAAATATTATATTCAAGAACTTTCAGGAAAGTAGCAGATACATGTAAAAGACAACTGATATACTGAAGTGCAGACATGGTTCCAATAGAGTGCCATGAGGCTTAGAGGAAAAGGCCCTCTCAACAGGCTTAGAGATCAGATACTATTTATTTTAAGCACAAAAGACATCTAGTTTCTCCTAAAGAAGATACTAAATATGAAGGACCAGGAAATTCTAGTCCTACTAAAAATAATGCTTTGCAATTATTATAAATTATATATACGCATACACAATATATGTATATATAGTTTATGAAACTTCTGTAGTCTGAGACCTATTTAATATTTTGAATATCTGGCAACTTAGGTATTATCACTATTTAAACATTTTAGGAACTGAGTTTTAGAAATGATAAAGGCAGTTTTTGAGGTTATAAGGCTGGTAAACTGCAGAGGCAAGCGCTAGAATCTACTGATGGTACTCACCATAGCTACCCTGGAGTCTGAACACCCAAAAGATCAATTCTAAATACTGGTGGGGCTGTGAATCCCAAGCTACATGGGTTTCTTCACAGGTTTGTTTGAGTTTGGGTGACCTTCATGTCTTACTCATTCAGACTGATTAAACTGAGTTCAATGCCAGTCTAACTCTACTGGCTGTCATGAGATTAGTGAGTAAAGAATCAGTTGAGAAACCTAATCCATTCAAAAACTGCCAACTGGAGTGACCTTTTCCTTGACTTAGGTCTCACGTAGATATAGCATTGTCATTCTAGACACTGTGTTCATCCTACATGCAGCCAAACCGGAAACCATTTAATTGAAGGCAATGGTTGGAAGTCAGAGGCGGTGATTTGGAATTGATTCCAATATTGAATAGATTTTAAAAGACAACAGGATCTGCCTGCCTCTTCAATCCAAACTACATCTACTTTATATGGAATATAATAGATTTGGTCAAGATTTAATACTGACTTCATATGGCCATCCCAAAGCAAGAACTTGGGGTCTTCATAAAAGGGTTGAATATCACTTATTATTCTTAAATCTCCACTGCTATAATCACTGCTATGTAGCCACAAGTGGATTTCTAGGCATCTTAATTTCTAACAGCAGTCTGCATGAACACTTAGCTGAATGTCAAAACAAAAACAAAACAAAACAAAATGAAATCTGGGCAATAATCTTAAGAACACTGTCTCATCATGCTTTATCACATTCAGGCAAATGGCTGAATTAAAAGTATGGTATGGATTAATAATTTCCAGAGGAAACCTATTAATAAAATCTTCCATATAAAGGTAAGAGAAACACTTTTAAATGTATAAACAAATTTATACATAACATTTAACATGTTTTTACATGCCAGCAAAGAATTACTTGTCTTATTGAATAAGTGCATTGACACCTCAAGATTTAACTGTCTCCACTTAGATCAGACCAAGGACTTTACAGGGTGAACAAGAATGTGTCCTGGATGCTTCTCTATACTACTTCGTAAAAATTACATTTTCCACTTGGTTATTTCTTGTATATCTGAAACATTACTGACTTTTACATCTGGTCACTAAAATCTGATATTAGTTATAATCTTTTGTTCAGCTGATTTACTTGGATTTTCTAGTGAGACAATCATATAAACTGCACATATTTTCTCTTCCTTTCCGATGTTTAAGATCAAATTTCCTTTTTTGTCTTATTACATTGACTACAAAACACTAGCGGCTGGATGCGGTGGCCCACGCCTGTAATCCCAACACTTTGGGAGGCTGACGCTGGTGGATCACCTGAGGTCAGGACTTTGAGGCCAGCCTGACCAACATGGCAAAACCCCATCTCTACTAAAAATGCAAAAATTAGCAAGGCATGGTGGCACATGCCTGTAATCCCAGCTACTTGGGAGGCTGAGGCAGGAGAATCGCTTGAACCCAGAAGGCGGAGGTTGCAGTGAGCTAAGATGGTGCCATTGCACTCCAGCCTCGGTGACAGAGTGAGACTCTGTCTCAAAAAAACAAACAAACAAAAAACCCAAAAACAAAACAAAAACAAAAACAAAAAAACACTAGCAACAGCATCAGGACACTTACACAGTGTTTAGTATAAGCCAGTGTGTTAGTTATAACTCTTCTAAGTGTGTTACAAATTCATTTAATCCTCACGACAAACACCTGAGAGATAAGTGTTATCCTAATTTTATAAATAATGAAACTGAGGCACAAAAAGGTTAGGCAACATATATAAGAACACATGGCCACTAAGGAGTTGAGCCAGGACAATGAACCTCCTCTTCACACTGTCATTTTGGCAGAGTATTTATAAAGTATTTGGCTAGGAAGAAAACCCCAAGGTGTTAGGCCACAGAAGAGTAGAAATGAAAGTGAGAACTGGAACCTTTATCTTATTCCTGATTCTAATGGGACCTGTAATATGCTGTTGTTGTTTTAAGCCCAATGGGAGAAGGAGATGAACTTGAGCCTTCACCAGGCGTCACATAGGTATTCCAAGGTGGTTCCTGCCACCTGGACATCTCAGAGTCTGTGTCATCCAAGATCTAGCATTCTTCTTGGGTGAATGAGGCACTGCCCAGCTGCCAAACGTGAAGACAGTGGTATAAGGTGACTGGACATTAGCAGCACCTGCAGACCATCTCCCTCTAAATGGCAACATGCTCGATGGCTGCCACATGGGAACTCACCAGAACCAGGATAAAAAAAATTATTTCTTAATGGTTCCTGTAAGAGGTCAAATGCATCATCTGATTTTCCTTCTACCACTCCACAAATGCCAGGAATTCTATAGTTTGGTTTAAACATCTTCATTAAGTTTCTATAGTTATCTGTTCTTTTACTCTAGACATGGGGTTTTTACTCAAATAAAAGAATTGCTTAGCTGGGCATGGTGGCTCACACCTGTAATCCTAGCACTTTGAGAGGCCAAGAAGGGGTGGATCACTTGAAGTCAGTAGTTCGAGACCAGCCAGGCCAACATGTTAAAATCCCATCTCTATTAAAAATACAAAAATTCACCAGTTATGGTGGAAGGCACCTGTAATCCCAGCTACCTGGGAGGCTGAGGCACAAGAATCTCTTGACCTGGGAGGGGGAGACTGCAGTGAGCTGAGATCAAACCACTGCATTCCAGCCTGGACAAGAGAGTCAGATTCCATCTCAAATAAATAAAATAAAATAAAATAACTGCTCTTTCCCAAGCACATTTACATCTTGGAAAAACATAGAAGACGTTTCTGCATGATGCCCCAATGGGAGGGAGGTGGAACAAAAAGCCCTGGTACTCGTGAGCTTTTCCTGGTATAGAAGAGCTGTGGTTTAGAATACTACCTGTGTATACTGGCTGACAAGAGGGCTAAAGCTAAAGGAAAGATGGAAAAACAAATGATTTCTCTTTTCCAAGAGTATGCCATCCTTCTCTTCATGACTAATACAGCCTGCCTATGAGAGACTCTGGACTCCTCAGCAGACTCAGGGAACAATGGAATGTACTATTTGCTATTTCCACTTTACTTACGCAATTTGCTAGTCACAAAGGGCCATTCCCATCTGCTGCCAAAGGGTTATCTCTAAAATACAAATATTGTATCCTGGGAGTGAGTTCACTGCTTACAGTAGACTGACCAAATTCAAAAGGTTTCTAATTACTCTGCCACCTGGCCCCTGAGGCAGGCTGCACGTTGGGTGCTTAGCTCTCAAACTGGGCGGCTCTGTGTTTGAATCTCCACTTCACCAGCTATAGACCATAGGACCTTGGCTAAGATCCCAAAGTCTGCTTTTCTCATCCAGAAAAGGACATTTTCTATGTTAAATGAGATAACAGCAGTATGTAAAACCCTGGCTCAGGTACTGCATGAGGGGGGCTCCCAAAGTACTCATTATTGTGGATCTTAACTGCCACACTGCCTCATCACCAGTTGTCCCCTCTTCACCCACTGCCCAGCATCTAGTAGGTCTTCAATTATTCAGTTACTATCTGAATAGATCCACAGACCTACAGCAACAATATTTCAATGGAGTCTCTCCTTCCTAGACTTGGACTTTCTACATAGTTGCCCAAACTTAAAATAATGCTGCTGTTAAAATGTTGGGAAGGGAAGAGAATTAGCAATAAAAGAGAAATGGAAAATACACTTGGGGGCTAAGGAAGCTGGGTAAAAGAGTCCCAAATCTTGACCTCACACAGATACATGTTAATTTTTAAATTTCAACACCATTTTAAGAATCCTATGTCATGTAGATGTATACTGCAATCTGAAGCAAGGAGACCAGGTTTGCAATGTTGTTTTAATTCCTTAAAAATCTGTTTATTCTAGGCACTTACAAATACAGCCTTTTTTTTAAAATAAAGAAAGAAGAGCCAGGATAGTTCCGGAAAATAAACAAAGCTTTGCAACTAAAGGGATTGCTCCATTGCTTCCCCCTGAATTTTTCTGCCATGACACGCATGGTTGCTATCAGTCTCACGCAGTGTGTGTAGAAAGTAATGTTGATTAACAATCTGTGGAACATTTTTAAGTCTGGGCAACGACTGGTTATGATTTAGAAATCAAGTCTGGGCCAGGCACGGTGGCTCATGCCTGTAATACCAGCACTTTGGGAGGCAGAGGCAGGTGTATCACCTGAGGTCAGGCATCTAAGACCGGCCTGGCCAACAGGGCAAAACTCTATCTCTACTAAAAATACAAAAATTAGCCGGGTGTAGTAGCACATGCCTATAATCCCAGATACTTGGGAGGCTGAAGTGGGAGAAGCGCTTGAACCAGAGAGGCAGAGGTTGCGGTGAGCCAAGATTGTGCCACTGCATTTCAGCCTGGGACACAGAGTGAGACTCCATCTCAGAAAGAAAAAGAAAAAAAAAAAAAGAAAGAAGAGAGAAGAGAAGAGAAATCAAGTCTGGTAGCCTCTGTCCAAAAAGTAAGAGTTTTTGCTAACGTAGCAGAAAATAAAACTGATTACCAATAATAAGGGTACTAACAATTATAAAATAGCTGGGTTTTCCACCTTGGCACTATTGACATTTTGAGCTGGGTGGTTCTTTGTCATGGTGGCTGTCCTGTGCAGTGTAGGATGTTCAGCAACATCCTTGGCTCTACCTACCAGATTTTACTATCTTCCCACCCTTCTATTGTGACCACCGAAGTGTCTTTAGATGACCCCAGGGGTGGGGAAGTAGTTGCAAACTTTCAACTTTGTCGAGAACCAGTGGTTCTCAACAATAATTGTTTTTCTTAAATAAGGAGGTAAGAGAGTTAAAATTTGTGATGAATTCCTTAATAGATGTTTTGATCCTAACAAGTCAACCTACCACACACATATTCTCCCACACAGATGAATTTGTCATAGTATTGAAAATATATAGCCACAATATTTCATTCATCAGATTTGCCTAGATTTTTATATGAAGAACAAAGAATTCCTCCTACTAGATACAGAACATACTTGCCAAATATAAGTAAAATTATCAAATCTTTATAGTATCTCTTAGAGCCTGAGATCTTTTGTGCACATTTTTTCTCCATCACACAATCTTTTACTCCAAATACACTTTCTGTGGAACTCCTATCTCTAACATACCTGGCTAGCCTACAAACTAAAAGGAAATTCTCGCCAGTCTAGAGGTCTAACATCTGAGAAGACAGGAAATTTCTCTGCTAGAAGACCCTGACAGTCCCAAAAGGTAACAAGAGTTTTTTTCTTTTCCTTTTTTTTTTTTTTTTTAAAGAAATCTAAATCTGTACATTTTAATTCTGTTTCTTATTAGGAAGAAACTGAAAAATTGTTCCTTTAATAACAGAGTAAGAAAAAGTGTGCAAAAGCAAGTGCCTGTGCTTAGGAAGTTAATTAAAAAAAAAATGTTTCCTTAAAAGCTAGGGGAAAAGATTTAAAAGAAATTCTCAGAATTACCTTTCGCTTGCTTTTCCTTGTTCCTCTTACCTAAGTATCAGTTTTTTCCTCATGACCGTCTCCCAGCCTAGATCAGGTGTTCATTATCTTTTATCATGTCTATGTTAACAACTTCCTAATTAGTTCTCCTACCAGCAATTTCTCACCATCTTCTCATCCTCCACTTTTACTCAGAATACACTTTTCTGTGGAACTCCTATCTCTAGGATACCTGGCAATCCCACAAACTAAAAGAACAGTCTAGAGGTCCAATATCTGAGAAAATAGGAAACTTCTCTGCTAGAAAACCCTGAGGGTCCCAAAGATAACAAAAAGTTATCAGGTCTATTTAACTCCTGACCAATTTAACTCACCTGCAGGGGAGAGAAGATGCTAGCCTTCACTTAACCTTTCTAAAATGCAGATTCTGGGAGGAACTCCCCAGGGCACAGAGATTACAGTTCCCATTATTCAGTCTGGAATTTGCTCCAAACTAGGTTTCTAACTTTATCTTCAAAATAAGCCTTCCCCTCTATCCCACAACCATTGGTTACCTTCAGGAATGGTGCCTGGTACTCTAATGCCCTTAACCTCATTCACTTGAAGGCCTCTCACTCCCAGACAGTGGTCGTGACTCCTTATCCGGCGATTCCATGGCATTTTGCTTGCACCTCTGTTAGAGCACTCACAATCACCATTCCCTGTCAATGTCTCAGATCTGTACCTGCCTGATTCAAGGGAATTAAGAAACCTGACTTGTTCTCCAGGTAGTTCTCAGGCATCTCTGATGTTTCGCCTTTAAAGAAGAATCGATTTCAGCTGGGTTAAAATTATCTACTGAGTCTTTAAACTATTCAAGGCTGTGTTAGATGCTGTATGAGATAGGACTGTCCTCAAGGAGCCTTTAGTGGTGGGTACAAATTATTACAGGGATTCTGAAGAGGAAGGATCTATATGGTGAGAAAGATTAGGAAAAGCTTATTGAAGAAGGTGGTAATTGAGGCCAGATTTCACTATTCTTCTTGAGGAAGGTGGTGGTAGCTGGGGCAGGATTTCTCTATTGGGTGGTGGCAATGGTATGTGAGCTCTCCAAGCAGGAGAAACAGGAGGGAACAAGGCAGGGCAGAGCCTCCCTGAGCAAGAACAAACAGCCTGGTGTGGCGAGTAGCTGCCAGGGTGTCTGCTGGAGAATGATGTTTGTAGTCAAAGGAACACCAGACCTCAGAAGGGCCCAGCGTTAGACCAGACTTTATACTCACATGGGAAACTTCTCTGAAAACTCCTGGCTAGCTGGTAAAGTAACAGAGCTGTACTTGAAAAAAACAGTAATAATAATCTGACAGTAACACAGATGACTGATTGGAGGAGGAAAGGGAGGCACCTTGGTCTGTAGAGCAGGGGAGACACAGTCAGGGTAGGCTGGAAAGAAGGAGCAGCTGTGATAGGAATTGTAGAAAGAGAATCAACTTGCCGTGGGATTACTCTGTGGGTCAGGAGGAAAGGACCCTAGGTAGACAGAGAATGGGGGTTCCCACACAAGGTCACTGGTTTCATTAAAGGAAAAGAGTTGGGACTATAAAATCCTATGATGGGCTATAAGGAAAAAATACAATTGCCACTGAGAAACATATGGAATGCAGAAGGCATGAATGGAGAAACAATCTCTCACATGTCTATGTGTCCACTGCATTCGGTTTACCTACAATGATTTTTAACATCTAGAAAAATAAAAGCTGTGTTTATTTTGCTTGTCTCACACTCACGCATTGGCTTGACTCACTATTAGGGACAAACCCCATGGTGTTCTATAAACCAGTTCTAACATGTTGGAGGTACTGCGCAATGTATACCTCACCAAAAACCAACATAGACATGTCTGAATCATCCACTCTCTTGCCCCAAATGTCAGAGAAGTTCACAAGGTACACACAGTTTGTTGTTTTCCTGTTGCAGTACACTCAACAACTACAGAAATGGGTCAGGGTTAACAGAAAGCCAGTCCACTACTTCTCTGGATAGTGAGTCACAAATGCAAGTGATTCCAAGCCTAAGCAATGGAGCAGAGTGACTTCAATTCAGGAAGTTTTGCTAGCACGGCAATCAGTTTTGAAACCCATGAAGTCTGTCTTCCACAAGCAGAATAAGCTCAAAGCAATTCCTAAAAAAGAAGCTTTTAAAAGGTCACACTACTTCTTAGAGGTACAAATCCAATATGGAAATCAAATTATGAAGTGAGACAAGCACTTTCCCACCCATGCTATAAACACTCCATTAACAGTGTGCTCACAGGCAGCTTGTTCAAACTTTCCACCTGATGTTAATCACATTATCTCATAGGTTAAATTATACTTGAACTGGAGTTATCCCTTTCAAGTAACCAAGTTTCCACTGAGTGCCTACATGTGAGTATAAAGAAATGGAAAACAGTAGCCTAGGAGTTTTGAACCTCAGATGCCATCCCTGTTTTGTGTTAGAATGTTTGTGTTTTCTAAATGCTGTACTTTCTGTTTACAGAGTCAGTAAATAATTTGAAGGATTCTGAGTAAACAGGCTAAAATGTGAAAATAGCAAAGGACTCAAATTTTTATTACTTTGCTAGCATTTATACAGCAATCTAGAAAAGTCACATAGTGTGACACCAAATAATTCTGCAATGTATTTACTCATACTCTCCCTTTCCATATCTCTCATAAAGCTCTTATTTTAAGAAAATAATGAAAACAAAATGTTCTTTTCTTTCCAAGTTTTGCATACAACTATCCAAACTTCCCCCCCTTTAATACTTAAATCACTACCAACAACTGGGTGAGCCGCTGGAAACCAGCCACAGCTGGGAGCAATCAGGTTCCCACAGGAAGCCATGAGCTGGATGCTTCTACCACATGGTGCAGACAAAATCATTTCTTTCTGAATTCACCTTTCACTGTGTTGTTGCCAAAAACATTTAACACTGGAAAAAACCCAGTGAAAGATGAACTTTCACCCCTAGAAAAATTAAGACTATAGGATTCAAAGATAGAGGCAGAGTGGTTTTGATAAAAGTACCATGTAAGAGTTCAACTGTATAATTTACTTTGCCACTGGTGGTTGTGCCAAGTCAATTTTTTTCCTTTTTATTACAATAATTTCCAAACACATGGAAAATTCGGGTAATCAACACCCATATACCCTTTACCTAGATTTAACAACTTAGATTGCCAGAGTCATCAATTTTTGCCTGTTTTTGTTCAAGCATTTAATAATCCCATTTCACTCCTATTCAGTATGTTTCTCTAAAAAGTGAGGATATTTTCCATGATACTATAACACATTGATAACAAATAACAAAATCACAATAATTCCCTAATCATCTCATCATGAATACCATACATAATCAAATTTCCCTGAGCTATTATTCTTAAGCAATGTGAAGTAGGACTAGAAAGCTATACTAAAGACTGGTGACAATCTTCAATCCATTCTTGTAGCAAAGACACTTAATCCCTTCATCTTTGAGTTAAAAGATGAGTGTGAATACCAATGTGTGAAAGATACATTCACCCTTTGACCACAAACACTATGTTACAGCAGCTATGAAATTTAAGTAATAAAGTGGAGTGAGGAAGAGAATAACATTTTTGACTCTTGGGGAAAAAAAATGGTAGAGACAATTTCCTAGACAGTAGACTAATATACTACTTAATTACTTTCTTAATTACTTTCTCTCTTTTTCCTCTTCTGAATCATTTCCGTTAGTCTAGAAAGATTTCTCAGATTCCATTATTCTTAAAAACATGAAATATTGAGAAGACTTTCCCTCCTACGTCTTCTTTCGTGGCTTCTCTTTTTTTTTTTTTTTGAAAGAAAGAAAGAGAGAGAAAAGAAGAAAGAAAGAAAGAGTGAAAGAAAGAAAAAAAAAAGAATGTAAGAGAGAAAGAAAGAGGAAGAGAAAGATGGAGAGAGAACGGGATTCTTGTTCTATTGCCCAGGCTAGAATGCAGTCTAAAAATGGATATTAAAAACCTATTTTATGCCAATAATTGTGCTTAACAATGGAGACAGGAAGGAATAAGGGATGAAAATAACAAACAAGCAG
>CAUYLG010009190.1:0-28394 GCA_963573385.1 Cacajao melanocephalus
TTCCCTCCTTCCTTCCTTCCTCCTTCCCTCCTTCCTCCCTCCCTCCTTCCTTCTTTCCTCCTTCCTTCCCTCCTTCCTTCCTCCTTCCCTCCTTCTCTCCTTCCTTCCTTCCTCCTCCCTCCCTCCTTCCTTCCTTCTTCCTTCCTTCCTTTCCCTCCCTCCCTCCCTGCCTCCCTTCCTTCCTTCCTTGATAGAGTCTCACTTTGTAGCCATCTCGGCTCACTACAACCTCCACCCACATGTTCAAGCGATTCTCCCGCCTCAGCCTCCCAAGCAGCTGGGACTACAGGCACGCGCCACCACGCCCAGCTCAGTTTTGTATTTTTAGTAGAAGCGGGTTTCACTGTGCTGTCCAGGTTGGCCTCAAATTCCTGACCTCATGATCCGCCCGCCTCAGCCTCTCAAAGTGCTGAGATTACAAGCACGAGCCACCGTGCCCAGCCTGTTTTTCCATTTTAATTAAGTCTGACACAAATTAATATTTTATTCTAAAATCTCATCAGTGGCAAAGCAGTCCAATTACTATACCAAAAGAAAGTGCTGAATTAGAATAAGCTTGTTACTAATGCCCTCAAGTTCCTTCCTGTTAATTTTCATATTTCTTATTTATTCCCTGCTGCACCCGCAGTCACAGCCGTCTTCATCAATATTTGCTTTATGTAATAATAGAAAGCTGTCTTCAGCTACTGTGGAGGCAGAGGCCAGAAGATCGCTTGACCCCAGGAGTTTGAGGCTGCAGTGAGCTATCATTGCAACACTGCATTCCTGCCTGGGTGACACAGCAAGACCCTGTCTCCAAAAGAATTACAAATAAATGAATAAGTAGGTAGGTAGGTAGATAGATAGATAAAGGCGAGGAAGTTGTTTTAGCAAAGCTTTTCTCTCCACACATTTGGAGAAGTATGTGCAGAGGTATTCCCAGGACTTCAATATTCTCAAGGCCAGCATTTTTCACAGGCAATTCTTGAGTGCATGACAAACGACAATGACAAAGAAGTCTATTCACCACCTAGATCTGCGGCTCCCAGATATTTGGATCTCAGGACCCCATTAGGCTCAAAAAGTATTCTGGACTTCAAAGTTTTGTTAATTTGATTTATATTTACACTTACTGATATTTATCATAGAAGAAATACAAACTAACAATTTAAAAACATTTAGTAATTTATTTTAAAATAGTAATAATAAACCTATTACATATAAATTACATAACATTTTTATTTAAAATCTGTTTTCTAAAACAGAAAATGTGGACAGAGGAGCCTATTTTCACATTTTTCAAATGTCTTTAAATCTTGCTTGATATAAGACCCCTCCAACCCCCGTCTGCTTCTCTGCTCAGTCTGTAGACGTGTTGGGCACTGTATAATCAGAAGAGTAAAAATGGCAAATGACGTCTAAATACTACTGTGAAAATAGTCTTGACTTCTTGAATCCACTGAATGGCCCTTGGAAATTCTCCAGATCACATTTCGAGAACAGTTAATCTACAATATGTGTAGACAACACAATCCCAAATTCTAAAGTAGATATGATTTTCTCATTTATTTCTGTTCATTTCTTTGGCTCTTAAAATGCCTGGCACCCAAGGTCTTCATTCTCCCTTCTGGTCGCGCAAAACTCTTTCCCACTGGCACCACTGGGGACTGAACTGCGTGGTGTCAGTTGTTCTCAGTGTGCTAATTTCTTTAAGTCAAAATATATCCATTTTCCGACGGTCCCCTGAGGATCCAATTAAGTAACATGCCAGTTTAATGAACTTGGCTATTAATCGGTGACAGTCATTTAATGGCTCATCCATTCTTCATACAATATTGTATTTAAACAAATCTTCAGTGTCTTCGCCCAAATGACTGATATGTAAATGTGCCCAGTGAGAAGGCTTTCACGTCACTTCTTCAGATGGCATAATCTCTTCTCTCTTTGCCTAGTACTGACCCTCTGACAAGTGTGCCATGAATATCGCCACGTATAATACATATGTAAGACATTTGAATAAATGCTTGCGTTATTTTGGATTTCTTAGTAAATCCACTTTTGGTCATGAAAAGTAGACAAAACCTAGACAAAAAAAAACAGAAGATACCAGCAGAAAAACAAAACAAGAATACTACAAACTCGGATGCAGGAGGAAACGTCACAGCGCTGACATTCAAGGGGTAACAACAGTATCGTATCAGTTCCTTAAAACCTTAACATAGGCTTAACTTTTTTTTTGAGACAAAGTTTTGCTTTGTTGTCCAGACTGGGGTGCAGTCACCCGATCTCGGCTCACTGCAACCTCCGCCTCCCTTGTTCAAGCAATTCTTGTGCCTCAGCCTCCTGAGTAGCTGTGATTACAGGCGCCCGCCCTGACACCCAGCTGATTTTTTTCTGTTTTAGTAGAGACGGGGTTTCAGCATCTTCCCTAGGCTGGTCTCAAACTCCCGAGCTCAGTCAATCAGCCTGTCTTGGCTTCCCAAAGTGCTAGGATGACAGACATGAGCCACTGTGCCTGGCCAACATTTTTTAATAATCAAAAATTAATAGTATTTTTTGGCTGGGCACAGTGGCTCACTCCTGTCATCCCAGCACTTTAGGAGGCCAAGGCAGGCAGACTGCTTGAGCTCAGGAGTTCAAGACCAGCCTGGACAATGTAGTGAGATCCCATCTCAAAAAATAAAAGTAATGGCATTTAAAAATTATTTACACTAGAAGAGCTCTTAAAACTGTAAGCAGAGTCTGGGTATTGGTTGTAAGAACATACAGTGTTAGCATCTTGTACATCCTAAAAGAGCAGAGCAGAAAATGGATCTGGATTGACTTCAGTGAGTCGCTTGAAACTCACAGAAAGACAACACGGAGCTACTGAGTCACGGTGTTGACGAGCGTCGCTTCATGCGGTGCCTCTAGACAAGGAGGCCAGATTCTCACGGTGCAGGATGGGTGAGTAACGCTCCAGCTGTCTTGTGCTTCCAGAGAAAACGATGGTTAAGAACTGCCACAAACTGCACCTCACAGATTGGAGCAGCTAAGAAAGAAAACCTCAGAAGATTTTACATCACTTTTTGTTTTGAAAGACACAAACCAACCTACTTATACAATATTTTTATTATATGGGAAGCAAAATATTTTTTTTCTGAAGCCCCAAATGTATAGCACCCACTCAAGGGTAGCAAAGTTCTCCCAAGCTATTCCGCCTCACACTGGGGTCTGCTGTCCGGTAACTTGATCCATTTATGACTCCAGGCTCTTGCCATGGGGTGTCCTCTAATTCCATAAAATCCAATCATACAGCCAGAGGAAAACTCAGAACAGGCACACAAATTTTTGCACTTTGGTTACCGAAAGGGATTTTGCCTTGTTAATCTGGAAGGATTGGCAGAGCAATTTTATCACATTTTCTGAAAAAAACCTATACAGATTTAAGGTCGCGTTCTGGATTTAATTGAAGTAACCTTTTGCACAATCTTGCTTTAATGAAGTGCAATGAAGTTAAACTCCATGGGGGCCATTAATCTGAAACACTCCATTTAAAAACTACAAGAGGAGTTTTTAATAAACAGTGTGAACTAATGCCCATGTGGAAAGGTAATTGAGAGGGAACCAGCGTCTGGGCCAGATTGTTATTAAACCCTTATCACAGGTAAAGCTGAACCCCCATGGCGAGCCGTCCTGTGATTTATTGTGCCCTTCTCACCCTAACTTTAAAGGAAAGGCCAGGTTTAATAATGAAAAAATCCTGTGACTAAGCTATAAAATAGCTGAGCAATTACTTAGAATAATTTATACAGTGCAATACATTGACCTTGCTTTAAGCATAAAATCTACAAAATAACTTTGGCCATAAAACTGTGAACTACTAAAAGTACTAAAGGTTTTAACCATTTTTATTGGGTGGTGCCTGGGGGGACCATAAATACGCATTACACTCTAATCACAGGGCTTAAGAAAATTCATAATTTTTTATCTTAAATGGGTTTTTGAGAAAAGTTTTCTCAATCTGGCCAATTGCAAATCACTAAGTCTAATGCCGTTACTTTAAAAAGATTACACGTAATGTCTGCAATATTCTTTCCCCGTGTGTGAATTCTGCCTCACTCTCTCTTTTGACTCCCAGCCATGGCCGACGAAGGAAAAATGGCAATCACTTTTCTGTATTACCTGTTTAAATATTTACTCTTTTGAAAAAAGAAGACACGGAGCTCTGTTGCGACAGAAAGGACTGATGCCATCTCGCAGCCCACTGGGACAAGGGTGCTGCTATTTCTAGATAAGTCAACGGCATCCCTCCCCTCAGCAGCGCACGGCCAACGTTTCCACTTCCCACGGCAGCTTCAACAGCAAAGTTCAGCTTTTACTCCAAACTGGCATCAGAGCAGGACCTAACCAAGCACAGCACGTCTCTCTCATTGCCTTCCACTTTTCAATCGCTGCAGCTGAGCAAACCCTTTTTCTCTGAAAGCTTTGAATCATGAAATTATTCCCACAAGTTGTCTTTCAATTGACTTCAATTCCATGAAATCGAGTCGATTTCTGCAAGATTGGAATATCAGCACATGGACACCCTGTGGAAACAAATTTTCAAGGCAGAAATTTTTGACACAAAACTATTTATTCCTAAGGTTTATCTTGCTTTGCCCTTGATAAAGTGAGCCAGTTCAGCTCCCAAAGGAGAACGAAGCCACAAGATGTTTTCCCTGGGTCAGCTAAGCAAAAATACTCGAGGGAAACCTCACACACAGCAAGACTGCCTGGATATTCCACCTTTATTGCTCTTTGAGCTACAGGCATCAGAAAGTTACTACATGGAAGCAAAAAGGGGTGTGTGGTATAACGCAGTAAGCCATGATTAAATGTGTTAAATATATCATTTGAAGGGGCATTAAAAGACGAGCACAGGATGGGGTGTAGGAAATGACCTGGGAGTTCCAGTTCAGAAAATGAGTCCCAGGGAGCCCCGGGAGGCGTGGCCTCCTTTCCGGTTACCTGAACAGGGACTGCCTGGAGTGGCACGTGGCCACAGAAACGGAGGCTGCTGTGCTGCAGAAAAGAAAAGACAGCACCGCTGCTCAGAACGTGGACCTGCTGTTGGGTCTCCAGAAGGCAGAATGAGCTGCAGAGGAACAACGCACCCGAGAGTAAACGCCTGAGTTTTCACCAGCCACAGACCAACAGGTCTCCAGCTGAAGCCCACTTCACGCAGGAGAAAGCAGCCTTTCTGAGTGAGGGGGGACGTCGCTGTCTTCTTTTAGGACTGGGGAACTGCCTTGGGAAAGAAACTAACATTTCAACATTTAACTTCACACACCCTCACAAAACTCCGCTAACACATCACAAAAGTGATTTTTTATGTCCTAGACCAGTAACGATAGGGAGAAAGATAAAAGAAACCATATCTGGAAAGCAGAAAGACAGATGGTAACTGACTTGCTGAACCAAAGAAAGATTACTCCTCACTCAACCAGCAGTAAGAAAAGCCAAGGACCCGTTGGATTTGAGCCACAAGATCCCCAGAGGTTCCGCAGGGAACCACAAGGGTCTGGAAGTAGGGTGAAGGTAAAGGAGTGCTTGGTAGCCCCTGTAAAAACAGATAGACTTCCACATCCACACTCTAGTAGGAAAATGGAAGGTCAGTCCTTTGAGAAGATGAAATGTCAGTTTTTAAGATGTCATCAGAAGCGGCCACGTTGCAAAGGAAGATGAAGTGAAACTTTGCATCCTGGATGCGGAGGCGCCTCCTCCGACCCCAGCAGTCTTCTTCCCCTTGGTTCCTAGATCATTACTAGACCTTCACCCTCTGAAGATTGTAAGGCTTTTCTCTGAGGACTCCGCTCCACCCAAGAGAGGAGACAAAAGTTACTAAGATCAAGAAGTCCCCAGTACACTGGCTCAACAGGATCATCCTACATTAGAGGCAATCCCGCAGCCCACAGACGAGCTCAGGCTTCCAATCAGCTTCTTCGTCTTCTACTTTTGAATGTGACCAGAGAGATACAAGGAAACCTAACCATCTGAACAAAATAATCACTGACCTGAATGAAAGAAAGAAAGAATAAACCCAAAAGCATGCTAAACACATTTTAGAGGATACTATAGAAAAACTATTCAGAGAGAAGACAACGTTACCCTCAAACAAATTATTACTGTGCTCAGAAAAGAAAGAGAAAATAGTCAATCATAAAACAAGGACAAGATGTTATTAAAAATGAACATTCAGAAGACTAAAGCCAGCTCTTGGAAATTTAAACTATGACAGCAAAATGTTGCCTCCCACAAGAAACTGTGGAAGGTTAGATAATAAAACTGAATAAACCTCACAGGACATAGGACAAAGTGTCTAAAAGATACAAAATAACGAAGAAAAGGTCATCAGTGCAGGATGATCATTGTCTAGCAGGAGTTCCAAAAACAGCAAAAAGAGAAAATCCCTGCAAGACCAGTGTGGGTGGATTGCTACCTTCAAACATATTTTCTGTCTGTGGATTCCAGTAACTGCTTCCTTCACATGACCCCACCCCTAGGTGTGGAAAAAGACTTCTGCTGTTGCTGGCCGCAAGGTTCTTCAGCCTCCCACATCTTTGTAAACTGTCCCTTTATTGAATGCTGCTTGACGTCTCTCACTAGAGCCTGCCCTCTGAATCCTGACTGATAGAACTGCCATGCACTCTGTGCCAGCCAGCTCCTGGAGGATGTGCATCCCCCAAACGAGGAGGTATTCAAAATCAGAGGAAGACTCAAGCAAGGAAACAGGAACAAACCAAGCGCAGAAGGAATCCCTGTGATGATGATAGAGGGAGAGCCTGGGAACCGGCAGCTGAGCATCGGGCGTGAGAGCGCAGCCCTGCATCGAATCAGCCCAAAGCTTCTGGAAAAGCTTTACTCAAGAAGACAGAAGTCTCAGAACACCTCACGTATGGGAACTTCTGGAAAGGAGATTTGGACAACTAGTAGGCAGTTTGGGGTTAAATTAGTCATCAAAATATACAGACATAAACAAATGAAAAAACAGCTATGAATCCAGAAAAGACAAAAAGTCATATAGGAAAAGAAAAACAATCATAATTTGCCACAGGCTCAGCACCGAGTGGCAGTTAGAGAAATCACAATAAATGCAAACCATGAATATTGATCTCACGAAACGTGTCACCAATGGGGAAGATGCTTGTGGCGGAGGGAGGGAAAGAAAAGAAAGCCCAGCTTCCATAAATAATGCCCGAAACTGAACATTTGAAAAGCAGCAATAAAAGCATGCTATTTTAAAATACAGAGGCAAACACCGAAAAAAGGCAGTAAAGTTTAAATCCATTATATTTCCTCTGTAAAAGAGGCAATAGGAGGAGGGGGATAGGAGATTGTCATTTTGCACAAGACCACAGACCCTACAGAATTATTTAATTCTTCACATTATACACATGCACCTTTGGTTTTTTTAATAGAAGAATTAAACTAAAGGGGGATCAGAAGAAAAGGGGTAATGAAGAGAAGGAAGGGAGAGAAGGAGGAAGAAGATAGGGAGACTTAGTCGAAAAAAAAGTCAAATTGGTTCAAATAAAAATGGAGGACTCAGAAAGCAGAAATGCAGAGCCGCCCCAGCCCAGATCCCACGGCCTGCCTGGCTGCCCCAGGGCCCTCCTCCTGCGGGCTGGCCACCTGCGCCAGAACCTGCTGATCAACGGACTGTGCCCACAGCCACGGTTCCCAGCAATCTCTCCTGCCCTCAGCCACGTCTGGTCCTGGCAACTCCCCACCCCGCCCCACCCCACTGTCTGACTCCAATCCTTGGGCACTAAATCCTCCCTGCCACCCGAAGACACTCATCTGTTTTCCCACAAGGAGCACACGGCACCGGGAAGTTTGTGGAAATTCTCCCTGAATTTCACAGCACAGTTCTCCACCCTCAACCTTCCCTCCTATAGGACCAGTGGTTGGTTTTTCAGCACTTACGAGGTTGCCTATTTTATGTGAGTTACTTCCACCGAGCTTAGATTATGCATATTCAGATACAAGCGTTTAAAAGTGAAAATAAATAAATAAAAATAAATTCTAAAACAATATATGCTAATTGTTTAGCTTGTATAGTTGAATTACTGAATTCACCACTGACACACACTGTGGAGAAAGAATCGTCCTCTCAGTGTTGAGGTTAAGCTTATCCAAGCAAAAACGCTCAGAGCTGTGCCCGCCTTGTTCCGTCACGTGACCTCCCCAGAGCTGGAGTTACCTTCTGCATTTTATCCAGTATCTTCATCCTCAGCTGGATTTGCAATCATCGGTATCAGTTAGTTTAACCCTCCTGGCAGAATCTCTTTTCTACCTCTCAAGATCTAAGTTGACATTGAATCAATGTCTTATTAAAATATGAAGACAAAAACATAGGCCCAAACAAAATAAGTCCTGATTTGCCACACTATGAGTTCATTCATGCACCTAACACGGAGAGCCTGCATTAGACAGGCTGCTAGCTGTGGTATCTGCTGAACGACTGGACCTTACTCTTCCCACTGTTAAACCGACTGATTACATTATATGCAGGTCCCATCACATAGTAACAGGGCTTATCAATACCGTTATTGATAGTCAGATCTCCCTTCTCTAGTCGACCTGAGAAAAATACGTTAAGTGGAGATGCAGGAAGATCCCTAGACACACCTTCCATGGACTGAGAGTCCTCATAGTCTGAGCCGATGAATGAGGAAGCCTAGGAAAGTGCTAGCAATTGGGAAATCCAGTGAGATTAAGCATTGTGCTCGACCTGCCTTGGAAAATCAGAAGAAAATCACCTCTTCCTTTAGCTTTCCGTAGACTTGAAATAATCATCTGCGAAACTGTAATGCCAAGGTTATGCTGTAAAAAGCAGAAATTGCCACCTACCCAGCAGAAAGGAGTGTGACCCAGAAGACTGGGCACCGTCGACACCGGAAGGAGGGCCCCAAGCAACCCTGGGAGTCACCCAGAGGGACGGCCCAGGCAGGAAGGCAGGGAGCCTCTATGCCCCACCCAAGCTGGTGGCCGGATGCTGGAGCAGGGCTACAGAAAGACCCTCCATCCCCGCCTCTGAGCCTGCACGCAGGGGGAATACCTCCTTCTCATTTCTGACTTCCAGTCCTTACGTAAGAATCTAATAGGTGAGGCCGGTTTGCCTCTAGAACCTCAGGCAGAAGAGTACCTTGGAAACGTAGTTTTGGGTTTTGCAGCCTCTCTAGTCCAGGAAGATGCAACCGAAGACAGAAACAGGGGCTCCCCCTTCATCTACCCCAGATTAGGTAATTAATCCAATGCACCTGATTTACTACACTGGCCTAAAAGCATGGCTTTCCCAACAGCCTCTACCTGCAGTCGTATTTCAGGAAGACTTCCTCACCTGTGTCAGCGGAGACACGGAACTAGCTAAAACTCATCTGTGTTTACTTTTACGCGTTATGTGCCCACTTTAAAGTTTAAGAAGCTGAGGAACAGAGAGGTAAAATAGCATGCCCAAGGTCACAGTTTGCAAGTGGTTACAGAAACCTGGTTCCATCACTTCTGATCGTACTCTCTAAACTACGTAAATGGAAACCATATAAAAATTTGCAGTCCTGACTGTCTAGCCTGGGAGATGTAGGAGGCAGGCCTAGGACTTTTACCAATGGCCGTGTGCCGTCTGACTTCAATGATCTGATCACTCACTAAGCCCAGCATCTTCATGCCCTGCCTCGGGGAACCTCGATGGAAAGATGAGGAAGGGCTTGCTGCCACTGTCCTCTCCCATTGTTCCCATGAAGCATTAGCCTGCAGAAGATGGATTGCTAAAAGAGTGAGACCGGAGGATCAGCTCCTGAGGAGCCTCAATTTCACAAGACGCACGGTCATCCCCATGACCATGAGGAATCCACCATAAATAAAGACTTGGACACTCCCACAAGAACTTGAGTTGTGCCTTTTTCTATGCCTGGCCCTTGCCGAGGTCCCATCTCAGAAACAGAGGGGGGAGGAAGATGTGAGCTGCCCACAGTAACAGGGCGGCAGGAGCTCCTGTCCCCACAGAGAAAGGAGCCCCCAGAGCCTGACTCCGAGCTGCACCAGCCTCAGTCCCTACCCATCGTTCAGCAACGACTGTGTCCCTTAGACCTCCATCCAGCCTCATCCCGACTAGACCTGCCTGTGCCAGACCCCACCCCGACACCCGTGTGTTTACTTCAATCTGTACTCAAAGCGTTGCCCTCCCAAACCTGCCACCCCGCCCCTCAAGAACAGGATGTGGGTACACACTACAGAATTTCTCTCGCCTCTCAATTTTCAGTGTTCAATTCTTGCAGCTTCCAGAACTGCAAAGATGGGCGGGCAGACCCTTTAGTGAGCAAAGAAATCAAGTTCCCGAGAAGAATTTGGTCTTAAAGTGTCTGAGTTAGTTTTACTCAAAAAATGTAACGTTAAAATTTCAGGAAAAGACTTTAAGACTTTTCAAAGGCTCATTGGATATCAAATAGTCCTTATATAACGGGCTACAGTATAAATTAATCAAAATTACGTATCTTTAATGTCCCTGAAAATACAGTATTTCATATTTTTTGAGGGTCCATTGAACCTTCAGAGTAAAGCAAAAAAGGAGAACGACGAAAGGAAAAACGAAGAGAATATAGACTTGGGGAAGAGTGAAGACGGCGTTCCATGGCGAGAGCGTAACCCAGCGAGAGAACAGCACTGAACGGCAGGACGAGGGAAATGGAAGACAGCGAGCGTGGCGGCCGGAGACGGTGGGAAAGGAACGAACAACAAACACTCACCACCAGTCCCCAACACACACGGACGCACGCACACGTGCACACTCACACACGCACACGGGCGCACACACTCCCACACACGCACAGGCACACACAAGCACACACGCACAGGGCGCATACACTCGCGTGCACACACACACCCACACGCACACGTGCATGCACACCCACACACACGCACACACATGGACACGTGCGCACACACAGGTGCACACGCACACACAGGTGCACACACGCACCCACACGCACCCACACGCATGCACACACACACACACACACGCACTAGCATGCAATCTCACTTTGCCTCTTCCCAAGCTTACGTTTTCCAGCCAGCGAGCACTCACTGGTTAAGCTGATGTGGAGACGACTGTATCCCGGACTCTAGAGAAGCCACAGCCCAGCGCCTGTTCTGTGAGTGACACTGGCATGTGACTCTCAGCAAGTGGCTTACAATTTCTTCACCTAACTTCTATGTCATCAGGAGCGTAGCTTTCCAGGCCGGAGAGTGCTGGGATTTCGTGAACAATGAGAAGAAAACACCGAGGCAGAGCACGAGAACCAACGTATAAGAAGTGAAGATTCATGTGCATCTCACTCTCAAATTCCTGGCCCTGGGAGCACTGCAGGTGGAGGCTAAGGGACTCCACCGCCAGCGTCATAGCTGACATTTCTGTTTCCGTTAGGAGCGGTGGGCTGGTGCCCGGGTAGATCACGCCGAGGAGAAGAGTACCCACCGCTCTCCTCCAAAAGACGCCTCCCAAAAATGGGGGGATGAGAGGCTGGGGAGGTCCCGGGTGTCTTCCTTTCCCCCAAGTCTTCTGAATTGCTTTCACCAATACCCAGCAGCCTGTTCTGCTTCTATCCAGGTCCTAACGGTTGCTAACAATCCCCTGCTATGACAGTGAAACCAGAAAAATAAAGCGTGTCTGAGACAGCTGTCACTTAATTTAGAGGCTGACTTTGCCAAAGGCTGAGGATATGACGGGGAAAAAGAGACACGGGTCACAGCGGGGTCTGTGGCCGGCACTTTTTTCCAAGAGGATTCTGAGGGCTTCAGTATTTAAAGAGGAAATGTAGGCAGGAGGCAAAGGAGGGAAAAAAAAGCGAGGGAAGGTACGGTCACATTTTTGGAGGCTTTGATGGGCAGTCACTGAGCCCACACGTAGCACGTGAAAAGGAGGAGGTGGAGGAACAACAAATGACGCATTCGCCTCCTGCTGAGTCAGTCTGCACTGTGCCTACGAGAAAATCAACACGGAGCAGAGGAAGAAGCCAGACGTGCATTCATCTCAGGGTGGACGGAAGGATTGCTTTTAGTCCCCGCGTGTCCCGTACCGCGAACGTCAACGGTTAACTTACTTTGCCACGGTGAGGGAGGCCGCCTGGGGACACATGTGGCCTTCGTTCTGCAGGCACCCGTTTGGGAGCAAAAGGAAAGGCCGAGGTTTCTGCGTGACTCGGGTTCCAAGCTCAACTTTTCCCTTCGGCATAGTGAGTTCAGGGTTCTGAGACTTTATTTTACTTTCACAATAGGGGTCATCATAGGTGATCATCGGCGATGCTGCTTCTGATGAGGGTGATGCAGGACGGCGATTACAACCCAAAACTGTAATACCCAGGAGAGATAAGGGATGGAAAAGAGAAGGGAGAAGAGAAGAAGGAGAAGAATCAGGAGGGGCAGGGGAAGAAGGCGGCACGCGGCACTGTTTCGTCTTTCACAGATGTCTGTGGCGGGCCTGCCGTCCACTCAGCTTCTTCACAGTGGGATCAAGGCCAGCACGACTCCCCGTCCCTCAGGGAGTTTACAAAGTGGGAAACATTCCGTCACTTCCTGACGTGAGCACAGGTCACACAGACACCCCCGGCCCGGGAGGGTGGGCAGGGACCCCTTCACATTTGCACGCTACGACTATGAACGGATCAGAGGGTGATGAGATGACCGTGAGCAGACGACCATAAGACACAGGGCAAGAAACGCCGGTGGCGTGCGATGGGGAGAAACGGTGAGGAGAAGTCGCCGCGTGGAAGGAATTTCGTGGTGAAAGCGGCGTGGGGGGCGCAGTGCAGGAGGAAGCCAAGAACCAACTGCATGTCCGTGGATTGGCCGGCTTGGTGGATGTTGATTTCATTTATTAAGCTTTAGGGGACACGAGAAATAGTACAGGCTTAGGATTAGTTCAACTTTAGACAGGAGTTTTAAATACATATATGTCAACTAACTGTCCATAACGAGTGGGTAAATGAACATACAAGGCTGCTGCGAACGGCAGAGACTCTATGAAGGAGACAGCGTGTGTGCAGCGCGCTGATGACCGTGGTGGCTCCCGTCTTCACAATGGCCCACGTTCTCTTCCGATTCTTTGCAACCTCGGGTGGTACGTATCATGATCCTCGTTTTTAAGAGGAGAAAAGACCTCAGAAAGCTTAAGTGATGTGCTTAAATTCTCAAAGCTTGACCAGACCGTGGCTCAAAGGCAGCTCTGTCAGCGCCGAAAGTGTAGGTTCTGGCCACCGCAGGGCGCTGCCTTCGGTAAAGCGTTAACGCGTCTCTCCCCAGAGTGATGTCCTCAAGACGCCAAGACAGTGATGATGAAATCTGTACCTCTCTTTCAAGAAAATCGGAGTGTAGTGGAAGAGAGAGACATACAAGCAGCCACTAAATTGTGATGTGCTAACAATAAAATCGAGTCACTATAAAAAAGACACAAAATCTTCAGCTCTGCAGAGGAGCGGAGTCAAGAAGCTGAGAGAAAGCTGACGACGTGGGAAGCGGCGCTAGGAGGGACGATTTGAACTGAGCTTTAAGAATGAATAGGCCTCACATGTCACGTGGATAATAATTATTTTCTCATATTTACAAATGAGGTGAAAAGACCAAACCAAAAATCCTTGCCGACCAACACACGTCTTTGCTTAAGGTCCCTGACGACTGGCTTCAAGACGGCCCCACTGGAAGCTCATTTCGGGACTTACCCACGGTCACGGCTGCTCATTTTGGGCAGCACCATGTGTTGGTCCCAAGTCAGCTGACGCGGGGACGTCATGCTGCCTGAGGCTTCCCTGAGTGAGGGTGCCCTAACCCAAACCTAGTCAGCCACGTTTACATCTAAAGACATTTCCCCCGAACATGCAACATCATCCTGCTGGAAGAACCACCTCTTCCTTCAAACGGACGCTCCCCCGTAGTCCACACAGGTCTATTCCTTACTTGATAATGACGGTCATTTATTACCCCCTTGTTGAAAAAGAACCATCTCTGTGAAACTATGTTAACCAACAAATTATGTATATCCATCATTTTAGGTTAAAAAGTAGCTGATTTAGAAGCGTTTGTGAAACTCTACTGCCTTACAGTTCTGTTCACGGTTCCCCCACCCCCTGCAACTCACTCTGTGCATCGCAGCCAAGGCCATTCCCTGGAACACGCCTTCGTGCTGCGCTCCTTCAAGCGAGTCCCTGCTGCCGCCACAGCTCATCCACACGCCTCCTCGATTACCTTGATGGTAACACCCACCAGCTGCCTGAAGCTCACTTCATTCCCTGCTGCAGGCAGCAGGATTTCTTACCACACCCTATCTCCTCTCCATCTGCACCTGTAGGGAGGCGCCAGGCTCTTCCCAGCTCCTGGCCTCGGCGCCTTTTCTCGGCCCGTGTTACACAACTCGCTGCTGCTCGCCGGGCCGGGTGAGGCATGTCCACATGCACAAGACAGGCTCCCTGCTTCTCAATAGCCCGGACCTCTACCAGGCAAGATAGGGTGTCCAGGTGAATAATTTTCAGAGTACGACACGTGCTGTAACAGGTACGGGACCCTCCGTCTCAGTGTCAAGGTGAGGGCTGTCACCTGAGTCACACATCATCTTATACCTTCCTAGGACTTTCATGCGGGCCGGCTTCATCCCCCCGGTTACACTGCACACTCTAAGAGCAAAGACCCTGTCTCCCAGTTTCTTTGCTCATCTCACTCTACCTAGCATGCTGGGAAATTATTAGGCACGTGCATTTTATCTAAACTTGTAGTGTTACACACGCATTTTATAAAGATTTGAGTTCCACTTTCTCACTCTCTTCTTTTTCGGAGACAGGGTCTCACTCTGTTGCCCAGAATACAGAGCAGTCATGCAGTCATGGCTCACTTCAGCCTCATCTTCCTGTGCTCAAGCCATCCTCCTGCCTCAGCCTCCCTTGTAGGACAGACTTTAGGCATGTGCCACCATGCCTGCCAAATTTTTAAAGTTTTTCAGAGAGACGCTTTCTCACTGTGTTTCCCCGGCTGGTCTCGAATCTTTGCTTCAAGTGATTCTTCCACCTCAGCCTCCCAAAGTGTTGGAGTACAGGTGTGAACAACCATGCCCAGATAATTTCTTAGAGAGTACTATAAATAATAGAATAAAATAAATTTTTAGTAAAAATGTCAGTTTTTAAAATATGGATCATATGTTTCTAATAAAAATAATCTTCAATTGATTGGTCCCCATTTTTAAAAAGATGACTATTTGCTTCATTCATTTATTCATGCACTCAACAGCTGTATACTGGAGACTTTCTAGGATCTAAGTGCTGGCATCTTCTCTGCAAGGTGAACACAATGGCCAGCGTTGAAGAGCTTTTGTTCTGGGAACGCTCCGTGAGGAACGAACTCTGCACCTCGACCTCCCAGGGTTTCCTGATGTCCCAGAGCCACGGCATCGCGAAGTTGGGGCCACAGTGCACAGCAGGTTATTCTAAGTATTTCCAGGCTACAAATATATATTTTGTCCTTGGTATTTTTTTCTGCCTTTACTTAAAAGAAAAATCTTTGTTGTGCTCTGTAATGTGACCGCCCACTGGCAGCTCCAGGCTGGACCAGAAACAGCAGGTGCTTGGAGAACCCACAAACAAAAATGGGGTTCAGCACACCCTGCTTTGGTCACCCAATATTTTCAGGACTTTTCCCAAAGAGATACAAGCTTTGGTCCCAACCTACTTATGCCCACGGCGTTTTATTACCGTTTGCACATTAAGGCGATCTGTGGCCCGTGTGAGGCAGCAACTTCTTTGACAAGTAACATACAGCCGTTCCGTGCACCCAGATCCAGGAGTGACCTAGAGCACAGCAACGGCTGCCACCAGGGTTCTCCATCTCCCTGCTGCCTTTGACAACGCATTTCTCTTCAAAGAAAGAAAATTATTCGTGGTTTCCACTTAAACCGAACGTCCAGACAGCAACGAGGAGAAATCTAGAGAGAGGAGGGGATTGGACAGAAACCTCCTTCCTTCTTATCAAATCCCAATACTCTGCTGCCGGAGAGAATGTAGAATCTCAGAGGCACTTGATATGAAAATGACGATTCATTTATTGACAGCCGGGTAAAACTGTACCCTAACACGATCACAGAGAGTCCTGTTCTACGTGAACAAAATAAAGAACACAAAAACATGTGGCCAGTGAGGTTCACAAGAGGCCAGTGAGTGACACTCTAGGCTTGCACTGTCACGGCGAGGGGTCAGCTCTTCAGAGACGTTCTGACGGAGGATTTCACTGCCCTCACAGGACGCTCCACGCATCTCCTCAGAAATGCTTCCTGTCTGCCGCGACGTGTCAGCCAGCGGAGAGCTTCGGAACGCTGTGCACCCGCAGGTCAGGAGAGCAAACCGGGGCGTTGCTGTCCTCTGCTGGGCACGCAGGCAAAGCACGACCCCCGCACTGTCCTTCAGGACCCGTGAGGAGCTCTGTGCACCGCTGCCTGCGGCCGGCGACACTCGCTCAGCAGCAGAGACCTGCGGTACGCGAGACCTGATCCGGGTCACTTCCCTGCATGACTCTTGTGACTGCTTAGATCAGTTACAACGGACCAAAGGATTAATCAAAGCAAGGACGGTCATTAAAATATTTTTATTGTTTCTTTTAAGTAGTTGTTACATGTTTAAGAAAAAACTTTTGTCCATGTGAAAAATGCCTGTTGCATTGATTCATAACAGTAAACGGTTACCCGTGCCATGTGTCAAAAGAGGCACTTGGACACCGTGGCACCACCATGAACAGAAGAGCCGCCCCGTCGCACAGGCCAGCGGCATTACACCGCCGATGGAGGACTCTTACGCACCTAAGAGATTTCTTTTGTTTTGTTCTTGAAACCAATACTTTGTTTAAACGTTGCCTTGACGTACACATTGCAATGGAGTTGGCCCAGTTTGAAAATCCCTTTGCATTCCGCCTCAGGCGTTTACAATGACGGCAGCCTAGACACACAGAACTCGGCCACGGGAAGGCCACCGAAGTTCAAAAACAAACGGAAGCAATTCGCGTCTCCAGTTTCCAGTCACGGTAACTTTATATTAATCACAAGCTGCTGATTCTCGGGGCGTCGGCTTCCATCCAAACCCGACCCATTTGGAAGGGAGGGAAACAGCATTTACGGACACCCTCTCTGCCCCAGGAGTCGGCCCTCGTAGCCTCACACTACCCCGTGGGGTGCACAGGTTACCTACAGTTTACAGCTGAGAACACTCTCAGAGCGCACATGCAGAAGAAGCCACTACCAGTTACACACGGCCCACCGTGTCCCAGGCTTGGAGACAGTCCACCTGAGCATCAGGCTGTCTCGACAAGACTCTTCTGAGCTAGGGGGAGAAGGGAGGTCAAGGCGAGAACACCAGGGCCTTATCCCTGACGCTGCACTGACATGCCCACCATCTGGGACAAATCGTAATGTTTCCCTGCCTCAGCAGCTGCATCCGTACAAGCGGGACACTGGTAGTCTCACACTCGCCTCACTTTATCATCTTCCCAATGACTTGTTTTTACCAGTAGGTTCTTGGTACTGAGAAGTAGTTAGTCTTTTTTAAAGCGGTCGTGTGCACAGTCGCAGCACTATGGGAGGCGGAGGCGCGCGCATCACCTGAGGTCAGGAGTTCAAGACCAGCTTGGCCAACATGCTGAAACCCCGATTCTACTAAAAATACAAAAGTTAGGCAGGCGTGGTGGCCTACCCCTGTAGTCCCAGCTACTCGGGAGGCTGAGGCAGGAAAATGGCTTGAACCCAGTAGGTGGAGGCTGCGGTGAGCCGAGATGATGCCGCTGCACTCCAGCCTGGGTGACGGAGCAAAACTCCGTCGTTAAAAAAAAAAAAAAAAGGTGATTGTGTAGACCAGGGTGTCTAGAAGTCTACAAGGCTGGGTGCAGATTTAGGCACCGCCACTGGCCAGCTCCACAGCCTGTGAAACTTCAAACCCCAGTTCCCTGAAATCAGCCAGAAGACACAGGCCTCCCCAGTGCTGTTCTGTGTGTCCACGGCCACTGCTCCCCAAATGCTCACTCATTCCTGTCTCCACAGTAACCTTCAACTGTGATGAGTTCTTTATGTAACTGGCGAATTTAAATCCATCTGGGGAAAGAAACTAGATAATTCTCAGGGTTTTTCCAGTCCTGTACTTTCAAAACTATTACTATGAAACTTAGAAAAAGTGTGTAGGAAATAGTGGAAACTAATAAAAGGCCACGTCTATGACCCTGGCATGATTATAGAAGCCAGAAGTAGTTTCAAAGTGACGTAGTTCTGTTCTCCTACTTTAGAAATAACTTTTGTCCCAGTAGACTCACCCAAGAAAGAAGCAAGACTAGCACACAGCCCAGTGGGCTCCGAAAGACATGAGAACGCTGCTTTAACTCACCCCTAGCCAGAATCTTCTAGAGCACACAGCTGCACCCACTGAGCTATGTGGGGTTGGTAGGGTGGGCTTCACCCCAAATCCCAAATGCAGGATGGAAAGCAGGGAGCGTGCCTGGTTAGAGAACTCCTGCAAACCAGCATCATGAGAGGGATTTTCTTTTTTGATCTGGGTAGAAATAAGCCTATAGTCTTAAACACATTTTTAAAAACAGGCAGGATTTATCTTGTGTTCAGAATGTGAATAGATTAGCAAAAGCTGCAGCTGAGCACATTAATGTAAAACTAGCTAAATAAAACCAGAACGTCTGAAGGAAAGGGAAGTCCCTTGGCGGGACGGGGACCGAGAAGATGTTTAACCACAGACATGCCCCAGCCCTGGGCGTCCGTGCTCGGCGTCCCCGCCTTTGGGGGACACTCGAAGCATTGCTCACGCAGTCACAGCGCAGGCCTTCTGCCTCATTTCATTTCTTCCTGAATTCATTATAGTAGTAAACAGCCCGGTCTGAGGCCTCGAAAGTGATGTGACCACAATTTAGTCCTTGCCGACACCCAGAATCCTCAGCATCCCGTCTCCTGGAATGTATCACAAAGATAGTTCATTATCAACTTAGTTTGTCTTTCAGAAATGAATACAAATGGCACCTTTTGTGACCCAGTTAGACTGGCCTGGAGCTTGGCTCTGTCTCCCAGGTTTAACAAAGGTGACCTGTCCTGTGTCATTTCTGCAGCGGCTTCCCAGCAGGTCTAGTTCACAGGTTTCCTAATTGCTTCTTTGTGGTGTGTTTGTTCGTTCTCTTGGGTGATTAGTTTAGCAGAATCCCTGCCTGAAGAATGATTTTAGATTTGCTAGCACCGATGTATTCACTTGCCTCCACAGCAGCACCCGGCATTTGCATTCTAAACCAGAAGTCATTACCCTTTCGTCTTCCGTGTCATTCATGCACCTACACATAATTATGAATGAAGACAAATAGGCTTTTAAAAAAATCTCTGACAATATTTTTTGTGGCACTTGTGTTCATGTGCTTTCTGAACAAATATTAATATAACGCATGACTTTTTTGGAGTATTGACTTGTCAATATAGCACTGTACAGATCCAGAATTGTAAATACTAACCAAACAGATGCTAAGAAGAAATGTTCGACCATAGAGAATTATATATAAACACGAATCTCAGCTTTCCTTCTATCTACCTGATTGCACATGTATATTAGGCATATCTTCTCTTAAACTGTAAAACCAGAAGTCACTTCTACTGAAGTTCATAAACACTCAGGCAACCTTCCTGCATGACTTATAGCTTAATGCCATAAGCATCTGTATATTTATCTGCATTAGACAAAGATTTGTTTTCAAGTCTCCATTAATCCCTGGAAGCAGAAAAATATAGATGTGCCAATCCAGGCCTCTCATACAAAGAGAATCGCAATGCCCTGTTCGTCTCAAAATCTATTCAAAAGAGAGGAGGCCCCTTTAATAAAATAGTCAGCCCTTTGGATGGGCTCCCAGGGAAGATCTTTCAAGCATCACATTTCACAGCACAGCAAACTTGCTAAACTGGAATACATTTACATCTGTATCTTCTCTTGGTAAAATAGAAAGGCTGAGAACTGACTTCTGACTAACCTCCAGTAGGAAGAAAGCTAGTTTTTTCTTCTCTTATTTTTAAACCTACTAAACTTCAATGTGTAGTAGAAATACGGAAATAGTCTGAGAAATAAATTTCAAGAAGCAGAAATGATGAATCATTTTAACATGGCTACCTGAAGAGTATGAATTTTCTTTCCCTTAAAATTAGATTGGATGGCCTAGGCATGGTGGCTCACACCTCTAATCCCAGCACTTTGGGAGGTCAAGGCGGGCAGATCACCTGAGGTTGGGAGTTCGAGACCAGCCTAGCCAACATGACAAAACCCCATGTCTACTAAAAATATAAAAATTACCCGAGCGTGGTGGCTCATGCCTGTAGCCCCAGCTATGAGGGAGGCTGAGGCAGAAGAATTGCTTGACCCGGGAGGCAGAGGTTGCAGTGAGCTGAGATTGCACCATTGCACTCTGGCCTGGGTGACAGAACAAGACTCTGTCTCAAAAAAATAAAAAAAGCAGAATGGATGAGTCCTCCACCGCGCCTGCAGCTCAGGGGCAGCAAGGATGGGAGTGACGCCGTGGGTCACATACCACGGGCCCTGCTGTCTGCCTCCTGCGGGGAGAAAAAACCCGAGGATGGGCTGACACAGGAGAACCAGGTATTTCCCTGCAAACACAAGGTTCTTCGTCTGAAACACCAGTATATGCCATGTCGATTAACTGACAACTAGTTCAATTTTACATGATCTTATAATAAATTATAATTGGAGAGGGTTTTTTTTTTAAGCTAGAGATGGACATCTGTAATTATCAGTCACTACTTATTCTCAACCCGTTTTACTTCTCAGGCCCCTCATAAAATTTCTTGATCTATTACTCATGAAAAGCCGTGTTTTCTTGTGAGAGCAAATTAACTCCCCATGATATTTGGGGAAAATATCACAAGAAAACATGGCTTTTCATGGCTTTCATGGCTTAAGACAATAAAGGTGTATTTCTCATGCAATTCAATGTAGGTCAGCGGGGGCTCGGCTCCACCTAGTCATTCAGGAACCCACGTGATGGACACTGACTTCTCGGCAAGAGGCCCCATTGCCACGGCAGGGGGAACAGCAGACCTGGGGAACTTCCAGCTGCTGTTCTATGCTTTACCCAGCACGGGCACAAATCTCGTACATTCTGCCTCAGCCAGTACAAATGGCATGGCTCCTGTCCGACTGGAACACAAGCTGCAACACGTGAGTGAGCACACAGATATTCAGAAAGAATTGTGTCTGAAAAACCTGGAAGCCTTTGCTGAAGGTCAGACGTCCTCACACGGTGCTGACTTTATTTTGCTGGGCTCCGGTTTTAGAGAGAAGATGTGCCCTGAGAACGTGCTCCTCCTACTTCCTGGCTTCAGAATCGAAAGCCATTCATCACATTTTCTTGCTTCTAAGGAAAAACAGAAAGTAATATTTGATTTCTCATTAAAGAGACATTGATGAGAATAGACAGACCTCTTGCTTTAGAATAAACAAAACGATCTGACCCTAGCTCTAACCTTTATTGACCGTGATACTAACCCTTTCTGGTGTTTTAGGTATTAGCGAAAAATCAGCTTGTTATGAAAAATTTCCTAAATTACAATCTCCTCGAAAGCAGAATCCTCAGCCTAACGCACCTCAATACCTCCTGAAACACCCGCCATGGCCTCCCTCATGAGTTGAGCTGACTTACGGCTGCATTACGAGTCCTTTCTCCTGCTGGGATATCACCTATTTGTTCTCATTCGGGAGAAGGGGCAGCATCTGTCTAGCACTGACTCATAAAACTGCAAGTTGTAATCACAGTTTTCGACATTTGAGCTTTAGTATTTCTGATTCTGTCAAGTGGCTTCTGGATCGACCAAACTCTCGCCTAGATTAGGGCACGGGGCTTTGATGAGCATGTTGGTCTGAAAGCGCTCTCACATTAACGCTCTCAGAGGAAAACTTTGGTGTATTTAAACTTCTGCTTCTTAAAAAGGAGATAAAATGTTTCATTGTACTTCACATATTAGCTCTAAAAACGTAAAGCAAGCCTTATTTTCTTATCTGATCACACCCAACTTTCTTCACTTGGCTTTGAGACATTATTTAATTTGTCCTTTCCCTATTTCTCTATCCCCACGCACGCCAAAGCTTGCAAAGACCTGTACGAAGGGGTAACATGGTTCGCATTAAACATGCTTGTCCTCTCAAGGAAACAACTTTGAGAAGTTGTGAAGGTTTTGCAACACTGCCCACACTGCCCTGATATTTACTGTCATTTTTTGCATCGAGAGGTGGGGTCTGTCCACCGCCCGCAACCCTGACTCTGGAAAGGATTCTGACGGCTTAGAACCACGGAGTATGGCAGATGTGACCTGAGTGACTCCCAGGCTGGGTCATAAAAGAGGATTTGAGTTTTGCTTGTACCCCGAACATTGATGCTTGGGGTAATAAGCCACCATAAAAGAAAGACAATTGCTCCAAAGGCACCCAGCTACGAGGAAACCAAATCACACAGAAAGGTCACAAGTAGGCTCTCCTGGCAGCAGATCCAGTCTTTGCATGGTCCCAGCCCAGGCCTGGGAACACGTGAGAAGTTTATCCAACTACCAGGTCTTTCCAGCTAATGACCCAGATATCACAGAGTAGAGACAACCTGTCATCCCTGTGTCCATTATTAATGCTAGACTTACAGAATCAACGAAAATAAAACGATTGTTCTACACCTTGAAGTTTTAGGGACATCTCAAAGCAAAGTAACTAAACAGAAATCCATGCCCGTAGGCCGTGTATTGATTTGCCGGGGCCACCGTGACAGCGCGCCGCAGCTGGGGGCTCACACAACACGAATAGTGTCTCACAGGCCCGAGGCCGGAAGTCAAACTCGAAGTGTCAACAGCGTGGTTCCTTCCAAGTGCTGTGAAGAAAACACCCTTCAGGCCTCTCCTCAGGCGCTCACAGGCGGCCGTCTTCTCCCTGTGTGCACATCGCCTGGCCTCTGTATCTGCCTGCGTCTACACTTCCCCTTATTTCCCTGTCTCCAAATACAGTCATATTCTGAGCTACTGGGGGTCCGTGTAACCGAGTGACCGGAGCAGGTCTGCGTGGGGCAGGTGGAGGTGGGGTCCCAAAGCGCTCACCATTCCCCGATCGGATGTGTTTTCCCAGGTCCCTGGGCCTCAGTCACCCAAGAATGGGGAGGGGACCCTGGTGGCGTGCTGAGCTCGTTCAAGTAAATATCGGACCCAAAGAGCTTTGCAGAAAAGCCATTTATTAGGCAGGGACAGAGAAAGACAGAGAGAGAGAGAGACAGAGAGAGAGAGAGAGCTCCCACGCTGTCGTGGGAGGGATCCAGAGATGGAGTCCCTGTGGGTAAGCGAGTCGGGGGGTTTAACCCCAGAGCTGCTCCTGTCCCATTCAAGTTTTTGTCCAGTGAGAGGAGCTTTTCCAAGGATCTTGGACTCTGATGCTGGACTGGCTGTCTGGCTCACGGCAGAGCCCTCCTTCCAGGGCTTTTGGCGGTCTTCTTAAACAAAGGAAGCTCAGCTGGGCTGTCTACCTAGCCCACGCACGGGAAAGTGAGACCGAGAACTCTGGGTTCCCGGATGGGGAGGTGGATGGAGGCATGGATGTGGATGGCGCTGGGAAGTTCTTGCCTTTGAAAGCACGCCCCTTGTGGACCCGGGAAGAGAAGTTAACCCAGTCCTCCCTAGGATTTCGAGATGTGAATTACTGGAGAGCACAGTTCAGCTCTAACAGTCCTCAAAGCAACTCGGTATGGTGTCGTGGTGCCTCTGGCACCGTGAAAGAAACTGCCTAAAATGACCGCGTGATTGTGGGCCAATCCCACCTTCTGAGTGTACACAGGAACGTGTATGTACTCACGACATATGTGAATACGTGTACGCGTGTGTATACCTTAAAGATTTTATGACCGTTCTTCTCCTAAGAGCAGTGATGCAAAAGAGTCACCCTGGATCTAGGGCAGATGAGCTCCCGTTGGCCACTCTCCACAGAGTTGGGAACAGGGAAAGTCAGAGCCAAGGAACCTGGATTCAGGGTGAGGAATGCCAAGCTAGCCCCTCTTACGTAGCCATTTCAGAGGCGTCTGCCCTGTTCCCTTGCAGTGGAGAGTGAAAGTCTATAATGCTGAGACCACTTCAGGAGACGCTGTGAAGGTAAGATTTGGACGCCTGTCAGACTCACCGAGCAGGGTCAGTCCCAGAGCACTTAATCATAACGCTAAGTGTTTCCCTCAGGAAGAAAAAAGGGGAAGAAAGAAGAGATCCCTACAGGAATTCCGTCAGTCAGCAGCAGCTGGAACAGCACTCTCCAGGCTGGTGGTCGTGACAGAGAAGCCCTCTCCGAGGTAGCCAAGTCGAGATCTGTTATCAACGCATTTGCAGGATTTTAGGGGCCATAAATTTCAACAGGCACCTTCCGTAGGGCATGAGAGCAAAATGGGCCCAGAAACTGTGTGGACTGGGGAGTGGGGCGACTGTAACAGGAACGACAAGACTTGTGAGAAAGGAGCTTTGACTAGAACCCAAAGCGGACGACACCGGCAGAGCTGGGCTGGTTCCCCTCACGGTGGTGGCGCCTGACCTCCCCAGATGCTTCGCCCCAGTCTCGTGTTGCCTAGACTCAACGCTGACCTTAGATAGAAAGTATCGAGGAAGCCTTTGGCCGATATCCTTGGGTTGGGCAACATGGCCTCGTGTTAGTCCAGCACGGATGTTATGCCTCAGGTTTCAGAGCTGGGCTTACGCGCCATTCCCAAGATGCGTTACTGAGCTTTCACATCAGCTGCGCTGCCCAGATTCCAAGTCTAATTTGGAAACCTGTCTCTCTCCTCTAGCCTGAGGTCCTGTCTCTCAGAGCTTGGGTACCAACCCCTGACCACCCTGAGTGCCAGAACCCTGAGAAGTGCAGCAAGCCCCTGCCCGGATGCGTGTCTCCACGGCACCCTGCTGCCTTCACTGAGAAGTGCCTTCACTGCACTTCAGTTACAATCATTGCACAATTTTCCTTATATTAAACGGGCAAACTGAAGACCATGTATGAAGAGATAAAAACAAACTAACAGTTCTGATTTCTGATCTGGGATGTTGAAATAGAAAGAGCATTGCTCTGGGATCAAAACTATAGCTGAGGAGGAGCAGAAACACTCATGAAGGTCATGCATCTGTGAGCCAAGGACAGAGGTTGCGACTGAGCCTGGATCAGAACACCAGAGGATGTGTCCACGCACCGTTCCCCACCACACTAACGAGCTTCGAGTGCAAGTAACGAGGTGCAGTGGAACCCTGTGGGAAGAGCTGTAAGAGACGGGCGCTCCCCAGGGCACGGCACGGAGGGAGGGGCTACAGCTGAGAGTGCAGCGGACTCTGAGAAACACGTCTGGGAAATCTGTCCCCACATCAAATGCTGAGGACAGTCAGAGGAATTTGAAGACTGCGGAGCGTGGAGGATACCTACAGCAATGCAAATCTCAAACCCCTCGCAGCTCCTCACTAGGTGAACGCAAATGCCCACACTACAGGCCTGGCAGAAGGGCACCCACTTCCACACATAAAAACGATCTAGGTCAGTCTCTGCTGTCCTGAACAAGATGTCAACTTTCCAAGAAAACATTACAAGGCATGTGAAAAGACGGCAAAAGCAATGCGCTGCCAAGAGACAAGGAGATCTGTGGCTGGGCGTGGCAGCTCACGCCTGTAATCCCAGCACCCTGGGAGGCCAAGGCGGGCGGATCACCTGAGGTCAGGAGTCCAAGACCAGCCTGGCCAACATGTAGTTGTAGTTTTTACTAAAAATACAACAAAATTAGCCACGTGTGGTGGTGCACACCTGTAATCCCAGCACTTTGGGAGGCTGAGGCAGGAGAATCACTTGAACCCAGGACACAGAGGTTGCAGTGAGCTGAGGTGGCACCACTGCACTTCAGTCTGGGCGACAGAGCAAAACTCCATCACAAAAGAAGGAAGGAAGGAAGGAAGGAAGGAAGGAAGGAAGGAAGGAAGGAACGAGGGAAGGAGGGAGGGAGGGAGGGAGGGAAGGAGGGAGGGAAGGAAAGGAAGGAGAGAGGAAAGAAAGAAAGAGAGAAGGAAGGAAGAAGAAAGAAAGAAAAGAAAGAAAGAAAGAAAGAAAGAAAGAAAGAAAGAAAGAAAGAAAGAAAGAAAGAAAGAAACTGCATGGCCAGACTTAGGTGCGACACAGATGTTGGAAGTATCTGATGAAGAGTTTAAAATAATTATGATTAATAAGTTAAAGCCTTCAATAAAGAGATGGACATTGTTTAAGATCAGACAGATTATTTCAGCATAGAGATGGAAACCGTAACAAATAATGTAGTTCCAATCCCAGAAATAAAAGACAGTAATAGGGATGAGAGCACCTTCTACAGCCCCATTGGAAGACTTAACATAACCCAGGAAAGAATTAGTGAACTTAAAGATGCAACAAGAAGACCTAACTATCCAAAATATATGCAAATCTATAAACTTAATCCATCACATAAACAGAATCAAAGACAAAAACCACATAATTATTTCAATACATGTAGAGAAGGCCTTTGGCAAAATTCGACATGCCTTTATGCCAAAAACACTCAATGAACTAGGTATTGATGGAACGTATCTCAAAATAACAAAAGCTATTTATGACAAACCCACAGCCAATATCACACTGAATGGGCAAAAACTGGAAGCATTCCCTTTGAAAACTGGCCCTAGACAAGGATGCCCTCTCTCACACTCCTATTCAACATAGTATTGGAAGTTCTAGCCAGAGCGAGAAAAAGAAATAAAGGGTATTCAATTAGGAAAAGAGGAAGTCAAATGATCTCTATTTGCAGATAACATGATTTTATATTTAGAAGACCCCATCATCTTAGCTCAAAATTTCCTTAAGCTGATAAGCAACTTCAGCAAAGTCTCAGGATACAGAATCAATGTGCAAAAATCACAAGCATTCCTATACACCAATAACAGACAGAGAGCCAAATCGTGAGCAAATTCCCATTCACAATTGCTACAAAGAGAATGAAATACCTAGGAATACAGCGAACAAGGAACGTAAAGGACCTCTTCAAGGAGAAATACAAACCACTGCTCAAAGAAAGAAGAGAGGACACCAACAGATGGAGAAACATTCCATGCTCATGGTTAGGAAGAATCAATATTGTGAAAATGGTCATACTGCCCAAAGTAATTTATAGATTCAACGCTATACCCATGAAGCTACCATTGAACTTCTTCACAGAACTGGGAAAAAAAAAAAAAAACCTTAAACTTCATATGGAACAAAAAAAGAGCCCACATAACCAAGACAATCCTAAGCAAAAAGAACAAAGCTGGAGGCATCATGCTGCCCTACTTCAAACTATACTACCAGGCTACAGTAATCAAAACAGCTTGGTACTGGTACCAAAACAGAGATATAGACCAATGGAACAGAACAGAGGCCTTGGAGGCAACACCACACATCTACAACCATCTGATCTTCGACAAACCTGACAAAAATAAGCCACGGGGAAAGGAGTCCTTGTTTAATAAATGGTGTTGGGAAAACTGGCTACCCATGTGCAGAAAACAGAAACTGGACCCCTTCCTGACAGCTTACACTAAAATTAACTCCAGATGGATTAAAGACTTAAACATAAGACCTAACACCATAAAAACCCTAGAAGAAAATCTAGGCAAAACCATTCAGCACATAGGCATAGGCAAGGACTTCATGACTAAGACACCAAAAGCAATGGCAACAAAAGCCAAAATAGACAAATGGAATCTACTTAAACTTAAGAGTTTGTGCACAGCAAAAGAAACAATCATTAGAGTGAACCAGCAACCAACAGAATGGGAAAAAATTATGCAATCTACCCATCTGACAAAGGGCTAATATCCAGAATCTACAAAGAACTAAAACAAATTTACAAGAAAAAACAACCCCATCAAAAAGCAGGTGAAGGATATGAACAAACACTTTTCAAAAGAAGACATTTATGCATCCAACAAACATATGAAAAAATGCTCACCATCACTGGTCATTAGAGAAATGCAAATCAAAACCACACTGAGATACTATCTCATGCCAGTTAGAATGGCGATCATTAAAATATCTGGAGGCAACAGATGCTGGAGAGGATGTGGAGAAATAGGAACACTTTTACACTGTTGGTGGGAGTGTAAATTAGTTCAACCATTGTGGAAGACAGTGTGGCAATTCCTCAAGGACCTAGAAGTTGAAATTCCATTTGACCCAGCAATCCCATTACTGGGTATATATCCAAAGGAGTATAAATCGTTCTACTATAAGGACACATGCACACGAATGTTCATTGCAGCACAGTTTACAACAGCAAAGACCTGGAACCAACCCAAATGCCCATCGATGATAGAC
>CAUYLG010009192.1:0-17681 GCA_963573385.1 Cacajao melanocephalus
TGTTTTTGTTGTTTCCTTTTGGGTCGTTGGGGGGCGGCACCACACATGTGCCACTGGGGCCCCCGGGGGGGCAAAATTTAACTAAAAAAAAAAAAAAAAAAAAAAAAAAAAAAAAAAAAAAAAAAAAAAAAAAAAAAAAAAGTAAGGCATCACAATGCAACTCTGACTTCCTTACTCTATAGACATTAGTCCCTAAGATAAACAGCACTTAAACAAGATAGATGGTAAGGACAAATTACAACCTACTTCTCAGGAAAAAAAAAAATGACCCAAGCTGAGTGCTTAACCAAGCTTAGCGGTGGTGCTGCAGCTCCACACCGATTTCCTTTTTCAGTGCCTTACACATTGCTTGCTCCATAATAATATTTATTGAAAATCAAGAAAGGAGTGATGTTGATGTTATACAGTGTTATAAAGGCATCAAAGACAGAATCTCCGTATTTAAGCACCTTACAATCTAATGACTGAATATACACAAGTCAACTGACAATAGGCATGTATACACATGACATGTGCATATGCAGTTACAATTCTGTATTTAATTTAAAAGTTTTCCCTATACATCTGTCTGGGTCAGCAGTAACATAAGCAATGGAGGTATAAAAAGTAAGATCTCACCACAATGCATCATATAAAATAAATGACCTAGTTATCTAATACAAGTGATATTATTCAAAAAACACTTTTTGAAGAGTACAATACATTTCAAAAAACATTAAGTACTACTGTTTTTCTTTTTGTTTCTTTCTTTTTTTTTTTGAGACAGAGTTTTGCTCTTGTTGCCTGGGCTGGAGTGCAATGGCGTGATCTTGGCTCACTGCAACTTCCACCTCTGGGGTTCAAGCGATTATTCTCCTGCCTCAGCCTCTCAAGTAGCTGGGATAACAGGCGCTCACCACCAAGCCCGGCTAGTTTTTTGTATTTTTAGTAGAGATGGGGTTTCACCATATTGGCAAGGCTGGTCTCGAATTCCTGACCTCAGGTGATCCACCTGCCTTGGCCTCCCAAAGTGCTAGGATTACAGGTGTGAGCCATCGCTCCCGGCCAATACTGTTTTTCTTAAAGATGCAAATGTAGTAAATAGAAGACAGAATGTTACTCTAGATCTAAGTAGGAAGACAGTTGGAAAAATACAGGGATTATAATAAAAAAGGAGAGTTATGTACTCTCTCTGTCCAGAGGAACACAAGAACTAAGGTATGAAGGAAAAACAAGTATTCAAGCAAAGAAGTGTGGGTTGCTTTTTTCACTACTGATAATTCACTGGACACCTGAATAAACTTGGCAGACTCCATTTCAGGCCTTACTTGTACATGTCTCCTTTCCACATTGTATGCATCATTAAATCTTCTGTGTATCCTGTACCTTGATCTTACTCAAGCCTTTTCCACATCAAAACTCAGCAAAATGGTCTAGCTCCTTATTTTCAGTCGGAATCTTCTCTCTGGTTGGGGCACATTGCTGTGATCACATCTTTTAAGCTGTATCTTATGATTCTTCCATAAAAATAGACTTAATTCCCATCAAGGTCACTGGTACCAGAAACATTTCTGCCTTACAGAATCTATCACCTGCCTGGTAGGAATGTTCTGCTCTCTTTAAGAGGTTTGTAAACCATAACGTGGTATATAACTGTAAGCCATGACTCAGCTGCCCTTATTAGTCACTTTACCCTTCAAATTTGCTTATATCTAAAATAGTCTGCCTCATTCTTAACATTTTAAGTGTGTAGAGAGCAAGTGGAATGCTAGTTTAACATATTTTATGCAGCACCTGGCACACCACATGCAAAAAAGCTTGTTGCTGATGACATTAATGCTCCCTGAAATTAAAGTCTATCTTCTCATGATCACATAATAACTCACAATCTCCTTGAAATGGGAGTGTATTAAGCCCTATAAAACACAGCTAGTACTTCTGGCCCAAGTTGTGCTCTCAGTGAAACTAGAGAGCAGCAGCTCAGCGCTCCCCTCAGAATACACATGTTTCAAGGCGTTTAACCTTTCTATCATTCCCAAGAATATTCACAGTTACACCAACCAGATTATTCAAATGACTCACCAAGTTTTCCTGCTTGTGTATGCCACTCAGATGAGGAAGATTAAATACAGCCCTGTTCACAGTAAATTCCTAAGTAACACTAGAATAAGCATAGAAAAATGATTTATTCTTGATTCTTATAAGTCATACACATCACAAAATCACTTTGCCTTTTAGTAAACTAATAATTGAATTGAATTGGGGCTAAAATAAACATTGGGACTTAAATTTTCTTCCTTATACAGTAAGTTCCTGAAATTATTCCTCCTCTAAAATACATGTTTTAGAAACAGGATATTATCCAATGTTATCAATATATCCTGAATTTATACTTGGAGACATCCAGTATTTACTGATTTCTATACGCACACTGTGTTGACCTACCTATACAGGTAAGCAATGAGAGAATTAATTAGACATGAACTTAGAAATTAACTCACCTAAAGTCTTATCTACTCAGGAATACCTTGAAAAAACCTGGCTACAATATTTTACATACTGATTGCTGACCTCTGTCCCTTAGCCACCTGTGACACAAGAATCTCTACAACTTGATCAGTAATATTCAACATATTTCTTCAAAACATATCACACACACACACACACACACACACACACACACACACACACAGAAAGACACTACTTTATTGTTAAATGTATCTAACTATTAAAAAGATATCCTTATAGTGAAATGATATGTTTACCCTATGCTTCTCATGTTCATGTATTCTTTACTTGGGAACAACACAATACATTTATACTCACACTGGTACATAACAATTTTTCAAACTCCAAGGTTCCATGATTCTATAATGTGAATACAGCTATTCTGTCTCTCCACAGAATTCTCCAGGTTAAGCACCTCAAGGCTCTTCAAGTATGTTTAGAAGTTTTATTTTACATATATTTGTATATATGAATAAATGTTTACATATATATTCCCTTTTTGAATGCAAAAACTAACATTATTCTTTCAAATATCATTTTATACATTTCAGCCACTACCTTGGTCTGTCAAAATAAACATCTTGATTTTGAAATGCCATGCTTTTCACCCATTATTCTTTCAATCATCCCTTGTTCTGTGTCATCCAAAATTCTAGGACACTTCCTTTGGGTTTTTGTTTATGGTACCCTACCAGACTGAAAGAAGGAAAGTTTCTTGAGCATCTACAATATGTGAAGCACCTTGATTAGTACCTGACACTTACTGTTTCTCATAATTTAATTCTCATAAAACCCCTTGTGAGAATTATAAACCTGTTGTTTATAATTGAGGAAATAAACAATAATAAGTGAAATTTAAATAACTGAGTGACTGGCTCAAGGGTCTGGTAAATGACAGAGCTAGGCCTTTAAATAAACTTTCTCTGAATCCAGATCTGTGTTTATCCCATTACAACATGGGATCTTCCTTTAGGATAAAAGAAATTCTTGGGTACATATCAGTTCAGGAAAGACGGTTAGCTAATTACAAATCTATCTAGCCACCTTCATTGTAAGGCTATTATGGGGTGGTTGTGAAATGTCCTGCCAATGTCATCAAATATTTTCTATAAATAGATACAGGGTATATGCATGTTTATATACTGAGGCCTACAGGTATACCAGGCATTTTATGTTTAAAAAAAAAGTTTTATGTAGATAACTCTATGAGGTGGTTTTATTTTTGACATTTTACAGCTGAGGACACTGAGGCCTACAGCACTCAGTGACTGTTCCAGTTCAAATAGCTGGTAAGTGATCTAGCCCCACCCTATCCACTAACCTAGCAGCCCTGTTACAAAGGACACTGAGGATGTGCACTGTTGGATATGCTGGCTTCCAGAGAGCAGCACATTCATTTCAAGGACTGTACAAATTATCTGCTTAACAATACACTCTGAAAGGTGGTCAGTTATTTTTCTCTTCTTTTCCTTGTCACTGTCATCTGTGCATTTACAAGAAAAGAGCTATATTCATCTTGTACCCTCTAGCACCCAGAAGATTGCTTCCAGTGTTTCTTTTGAAAAAGAAAATTAAGCCGTAGAATCCTTTGGAAAATAAAATTTACCCAGAATACAAATATATAAAACAAATAAAGGCACAGCTTATTTGGTTAAAGAGGTAAGGCTTCATTCTCTCTCCACAGACATCCCTCCCTCTCACCACTTTCCCCAAACCCCACCAAACTTTCACTATCACCTGAGAAAATTATTAGAGTCCTAATGATTCTTCGGAAGAAAATTTGAAAACCAGTAGCTATAGGGGAATATTCTAGATGATGGTGATGATGATGATAACATAATAACAACTAACATTTACTGAGTGCTTACCGTAAGTAATATAAAAACTCCTTACTAACACATTTTTGATAGGTTCGCCATCAGACATAACAAGTTTACACAAACTAGTGTATTAGACAACTGGCAGCCATTGTTAATAGATGGAGACCTGGGGAATACAATGAAACACAAAACTGGAGGCCAGGGGCCACTGGAGCACAAGAGGGAGCATCGTCATGTCAACCTGACTCAAAGGACAGCAAGTATCTGTTCATCTGTTCATGCATTCATGCAACAAATAATTTTGGGGTGCCTTTCAGGTACACTGCATGGAGCTTACATTCTAATAGAACATTTGAGGTGTGGCAAGAGGAAAAGGGGAATGAAATGCATCATGGACAAACTCTACTTATGTAACAAGTTTTAGAATTCTAGCCACATTGCTACAGTGAAAATTGGTGAGGGTTACAGTAATTTTTCTAAGCTCCCTTAGTTGTAAGGAAATCACTATCAGTAAATGATACTTATAACTACCAAAATTAAAATGAAATAAAATAAAATAAAACCTTGAAATGCTGATACTCAATTTGTAGAAACAATTTAGAAATTGTAATCTGAAGAAAAGTAAGAAAAATACAAATTTTGTCACTGTCCCAAAATTCTATTAATGTAAAATTAGGTTTTATTAAAACTACGTAATGGGGCCAGGCATGGTGGCTCACACCTGTAATCCCAGTACTCTGGGAAGCCGAAGTAGGTAGATCACTTGAGGTCAGGAGTTCAAGACCAACCTGGTCAATACAATGAAACCCTGTCTCTACTAAAAATACAAAAATCAGCCAGGCATGGTGGTACACACCTTTAATCCCAGCTATTCAGGAGGCTGAGGCAGGAGAATTTTTGAACCCAGGAAGCAGAGGTTATAGTGAGCCAAGATTGTGCCACTGCATTCCAGTCTAAGCAACAGAGCAAGACCCTGTCTCAAAAAAAATAATAAAATAAAACTACATAATAGGACTCTCCTAATATCCATGGAATTGTTCTCCTGTATTCAGTTTCCTAATAAGGAAGGATTATTTTTCTCCACATAACAGAAGAAAAAAATAGACCCCCCCAAAAAAAATCTGAACTTGTGCTAATATATAATGAAATCTTACATTATGAAAATTATGTAGCACTTTTAAACTCTTTGCAACTTACTTTCATTCAAAATCATCTTGAAAGGCAGCAGGAGTGATAACATCTTTTACTTTCTCATCTTACTTAGATGAAGTATGGACACTTGTCTGCCATCTCCCTCTGGCACCTGATCTTAAGTCACTGATTCTCACATCAGGGCCTTTCCAGTGCACTCAAATTATTGTGAATACAATTGCTTGGCTTCCCAGGGGAACTATTTCCTACATTAAGAAAATTCCCTAAAATTCCCAGTTGTCTTTTGACGCTATTAATATAGGAAAAGTGCTAAAAAGCAAAAGAAAATCAGCCAAGAGCAGTTTCTCCACCCTGTGTTGATGTGCCAAATTGATTCTAGGCATAAATTTGCACCCTCTACAGCCTGGCCCATCTACAATGTGGTACTGAGAGCCTGTCATACCCAAAACCATGGCAGCCCCATGGAAAGTCCAAGTGAGATATATTTATGGAGTAAATAACTTCTAGAAGGAGGCAGGCTTTGATTCCCACACCTAGAGCATGCCCATGAGAAGCCCTGGCTATAACCATCCTAACTGCTGTTTCTTCCCCTGTACCCTTTCACCAGGTTCACACCTCTGGGGCCAGTCCACCCAACAGGCCTTTTCCATGGATCTCTGGCTCCAACTCCTTTCCAAATGCAACTATAGCAGTAAATCTGGCCCTAAAACATAGGTAAGGTGGTGATAGCACTGATGTTCATATATGGAACTTTTGAGACCCCTTTCCTGGGACTGAATTGCTTCTGACACAGGCCTACAGGAACTTCGCTGGACTCCACTCATCTCAACATTGACACATGGAAGCCTTATAACTGCATCTGTCCAGTCTCAGACAGAGTGCCTGATCAGATGTGCGTTCCCTACAACTCCGGAAGTTGGTGACTCAGACTGCCAGACATTCTCTGGGTGGGCCAGCATTTGCTACCTTTAAATCTCTTTCTTGCTCTCTCTCTCCTCTCTCTTTTCCTACATTGAGAGTTCTCAGCATGTTATACAGTTGGACCCCAGCTATATAATACTGGACAGAGGAACTGCTCTTATATAGTTTATGTTAATTCTACTTGAAATCTAAGAAGAAACAATTCAGATGCTCAGCATGCTTAAAAAACAAGTATTTTCAAACTGTTAAGGATAAATAAGCAAAACAGTCATGATGGATATTTTCTAAACTACCCAAATATTCATCACTAAGGAGGCAAGTATTTTACACAGATTGTTAAGAAACTTTCAATCTTAAAGAGGTCGACACATGAAAAAGCTTATTATTTGTCAATTATGTTTAAATGCAGAATAACCTAATTGGTTCTTTATTCCTAGAAAGCGCTACATTGGTATAATATTGTACTAGATTGATAAAAATAATCCCTAGGATTCTCACACAAAGCTTTCCAGTTCAAAATGATCAAGCAATTTAACAAATTACACCAAATATCTAAAACCTCTGCTATATTTTGAGACACAAGTACCAAGATATCTAACTACAGAATCTAACTGAGGGAAATAATACAGATGTACTTGTCTCTATTTCTCTCACTAAGTACAACTAAAAACACTGGACATTATCTACAAAAATCAAACATGAGAAGATTCCAATATGTGGAGACAAGACAGACTAGCTAGACAACTTTGAACCTAAGGAATGGCATAGTAATTAGTTCCCTGGTTTTCTTTCTGACCGATAAACCCCAGGCTGGATATTAACGAAGTCAGCAGCCGGGCGTGGTGTGGGTCATGCCTGTAATCCCAGCACTTTGGGAGGCAAAGACAGGCGGATCACAAGGTCAGCAGATTGAGACCAGCCTGGTCAACATGGTGAAACCCCATCTCTACCAAAAATACAAAAATTAGCCAGGTGTGGTGGCATGCGCCTGTAGTCCCAGCTACTCGGGAGGCTGACGCAGGAAAACTGCTTAAACCTGGGAGGCGGAGGTTGCAGTGAGCCGAGATCATGCCATTGCACTCCAGCCTGGGCGACAGAGCAAGACTCCATCTCAAAAAAAAAAAAAAAAAAAAGTCAGCAACCTGGAAACATCAATGGGCACAGCCAAAGAACAGCCCCTAGAAAAATCTGTTCTCTCTAGCCAAAGGACATGAAAAGGGATGGTACAGCAAGACAGAAAACTTTAGATAATAACTATTCCATTCCACCAAACACCGCAGTGAAAACTCTGCACTAACCCTGCCAGCAAAAGCCTAGCAGAGAACCTAGATTTCCAACTTTGCTGTACTGTATCAAGGTCTTTCTCCACCCCCACCAGTGTCAAAGAGGGCACAAACTGGGAACTGGGACTTCCATCCCAACCAGGCAGTAATGAGGCATCCCTCTTTTTTTCCACTGGGTGATGTCAGAGGAGACTTAATGGAGTTGAGGTTTTTACCATGGCTCAGTGGTAGTAGTTCCCAAGGAGCCTCCCTCCCCTTGACTCTGGTCAGTGAAAGCCTACAGAAGAACCTAGACTTCTACCCCCATCTCACAATAATAAGGCAGCACCCCCTTCACACATCAGAGCAATACATATCACAGGAGACCGGGAGGGGGGAATCCCCTCAAAACCCAACACTGAAATAGGATCCAGAGTATATAAGACCCCAGATGTCCATATTCCAACAGACGATCACTCATCATACCAAGAACCACAATACCAAATTGAATTAGAAAAGGCAATCAACAGATGCCAACTAAGATTACCTAGATGTGAGAAATATGACAAGGAATTAAAGCAGCCAACATATAATGATTCAAGAAATAAACACATCTGAAACAAGTGAAACAGAAAGTTTCAGAAAAAAAAGACAAAAAAAAAAATAGGAAAGGATAAGAAAAAAAATAAGAAAGAGAAACCAAACAGTAATTTTAGAACTATAAAGCAGAATAGTCACAATGAATGAGCTCAACTGTAGAATGGAGGAGATAACAAAAAGAATCAGCGACCCTGAACATAGAACAAGAAAAATTAGCCAATTTGAACAAAAGAGAAAAAACAGATTGGGGGAAAAAAATGAACAGTGTTTCAGAAATGCATGAGACTCTAACAAAAAGCTGTAACAAAAGCTCTAACATTTGTGTCATTAGAGTCCCAGAAAAAGAGAAGAAGGTGATGATGAAAAAAATATTCAAAGAAATGCTGGCTGAAATTTTCCCATATTTGGCAAAAACCAAGACCTATAGATTGAAGAAACTGAGAAAACTCTAAACAGGGTAAATTCCCCCAAAATCCATGCCAACATATATCACAGTCAGACTTCTGAAAACTAAAGACAGAAAAATTACTGAAAGCAGCCAGAGAGACTAGATTTATTAACTGCAGAGAGGAAAGCAATTTCAACAGTGGATTTCTCATTAGAATCTGTTTGCCTTTTTCATTGTCTTAATAATTTCTAAAGCACCTCTTTCTGTACTTCACTCAAAATTTTATCTGCCTTATTTTCTCTTTCAATAAAAATCTAATAAATAGAATATCACAACATATAGTTCTCACCTATGTTTTAAATTGAAAAACATCAATGTGGAGTAGTATTTTCAAAGATGTGGGCCCCTAAAGTATTAATGTTCTTCTCTACTTGAGAGAGGGTTTCAGGCTTGGTGCCACAGGATTTGCCCTTTGTGGCTTCTCACATCCCAGACTTAGAAAATATGAGCTGTGATACAGAGAAAGGTAGGAAGCTCAGCAGAGCCTCTTAATGATAAATGAGTTTGCATCATCTGTCATTAGAACTTCCCGCCAACTGGGTCATTCTCTATTAAATTACCACTTGTCAATGTTTAAAATACTGATTGATAAATGACTGTGCCAAAACTGATAACACAACAGCTTTTATTTCCTAATAATCTCAGTTACCACAGCCCGCTTGTCAAGACAGAGACACCATATTTTTTTTCTGTTTTAAAACTACTTTACCAAAAGACAATCTAATCTAATGCAATGCTATCAGGTATACTGTCTGGCCTTTTATATGTCACATACATGTTGGCTCCACTTGCCAAAATAAACCTACTGGCGATTTAGTGATATGGGGTGCTCCAAGTTTCACATTTCATCAACTGCTGGTAATCTGTTTTATCAATATAAACTGCAATTTAATGAAAAAATTCTTTTCTTCAGTACACTTCACTTTCAATGCCCTTGAGTATAATAATCCACTCATGCTGTAGAACAAGAGTGTTTTACAAGACCTTAACTCTCAGGAGAAATTTCTCTATAAATACAAAATTTGAGTTTTATGGGAGCGTGTTGTATGCACATGAGTAGTGCCCACACTACAAAACAAAACAAAACAAAACAAAATAGAGGTTGCACTTAGATTTCAGCTTAAATATCCTTCTGAGATACTGTATAATGGACCTATTATTAGAACAAAGCTTAGATGAGCAACCAGGTGATAGGTAAATAAAATGGGATTTATATCCCTGAGGTCTCTGAATCAAAATACACCAGAACATAGTGCAGGCACATGTTAAGGGAGAACCAATCACCAGAATTCACTGCAGTTTAAAAAATCTGAAAATTCAGGCCAGGTGTGGTGGCTCATGCCTGTAATCCAAACACTTTGGGAGGCCAAGATGGTTGAATCACTTGACGTCAGAAGTTCGAGACCACCATGGCCAACATTGTGAAACCCCATCTCTACTGAAAATATAAAAGAATAAGCCAGGTGTGGTGGCACACAACTGTACTCCCAGCTACTCAGGAGGCTGAGGCACGAGAATCGCTTGAACCCAGGAGGCAGAGGTTGCAGTTAGCTGAGATCATGCCACTGAACTCCAGCCTGGGCAACAAAGTGAGACCCCATCTCAAAAAACAAAAACAAAACAAAAACAAACAAACAAAGGAAATTTCTATGATGGTTGCCTCTTTCTTAGTGATTCAAAGTGAGAATGCTCTGGCTAAATTTAAGCAACGCTCTGTACAGCCAAAATTACATACAAATTTATATGAAAGTTGGCCAATCCTGATTCCCTGAAAAACCATTCAAGGCTCCTCTTTCCTAGTGAGGTTGCCTCCCAAAAATCTAACCGTGGCATCATTTGTTTCTATTTCTTTCATACTTACTATCAAAAATAGGTAAGGGTCAGTCTGACAATTGCAAGAGTGATGATCCACCAGGATATCACTCTCTGGGGTTTCACATACCTATGTTTTGGTCATTACCACTGTCTTTGTTTTCTCTAAGCACTTTTCTGTTCATTTAAAATGCTTGGTGGCAATGTCACCTGTAAAAATAATAAAAACAACACAAACATGGGACCAATAATTTCTTACCTGTGCCATTCCTTTCTGCAGAACTTTTGTCTTATTTGTCCTCTCTATTACACACAGGTCCTAACTGAGTGGCTATCACATCTTTCTCCAGGATTTGTGGTGCACAAGACTACATAGTCAAAGTTGAGCAAAAGTTTAATAATAAATACAAGCAAATGGTATTCAGAGAAATTCTTTCACTGGAGATGGTAGGGCAAACTGCTCCAGGGCAGGGCAAAAGAAACCAGGAACTGCACTAACTCAGAGGCAGGGAGATAAAATGTATTACCCTGCAAGTCTGTTCCTTTTAGTTGCTACCACCAAGCAGTGAAAAGCAGAAATCTCCTGCAAAACTGTCCAGGGAGAGTGAGTAATAAGGTGTATGAGTAGTATGTTGAATGAGTGAAACATATCCATGAAAAACACAGCTCTTTAGATAAATATGTATGCCATAACATTCCATGGTGACAGCAATTTCTGCCAGGTGTTTTACCTATTAGTAAATTTTTTTAAAAAATCTGTATTTGCTTATGGATTAGTCAACCTAAACCTGACAAGTAAGGCAAACTGTGAGTTGCCAAAATAAAGTTTCCATATGAGATGTGTGTGTGTGTGTGTGTGTGTGTGCGTGCGTGTGTAAGAAAACACATTTTTAAATTATTTTAATCCCACCATTCAGATGTAATTCCAGATAACATTTTGTTTCTATCCTTCTAAACATGTTTGTTCATTCGTATATTTATATAAACTGTATACTCCTTAAAATGTGGGGAGTATTCACAGGCAATAGATTACAACAATAGAACTCCCATACATGACGCCTTCAAAAATCAATGGACTACCATTCCCTATGTCTATGAAGTGGGTTCAAATGAGCTAAAACAGAACCATTTCTGCTGTTCCACTCATCAGAGAGAGAGAGAGAGAGAGAGAGAGAGAGAGAAATATACGCAAGCAATCTACTCCTGATTTTGTGTATCTTCATATCACTGTAGATTGTGCACTGCTTCATAATTTTTAAAGCCCTTTCATATAAATTACAATCCCATGAGGCTAATAGGGAAAATATTATTGTTTCCATTTTGCAGATAAGAAAAAGGAGCCCAACTGTAGTTGAGAACAGTGAGTCAGAACAAGAGCTCAGGTCTCACTTGAGATTCAATGCTGCCTTCAAAGTTTATTCCCAAATGTCCTATGCTCTTGAGGGTCCTGGGTTTTGGGAGTTTTGTCACTCTAGGGACTGCCAGCGCACTCTAGAATAGTTCTAGAATAGTTTTCCAGATCTCATGTGAAGTAGTCAGTGAGTAAATGTCAAAAAAGTAAAGCCTGGTGAATACTGATCTCTATTTAAAAGAAGTTCTCATATGGACAGCACCTTGCATAACACCTGACGGTCACTAACAAACGCCCATTCCTTCCTTCTGTATATTTAACAGGTGAGCAGGGCCCACTTATCCTGACTCCCCAGCAAATGTTCCTCAATTCCGATCTGCACTGTTCTCATGCTGATGATAGACTAGCATTTTCCACTTTCATGTAATTAGCTAGCACCTGATCCACACAGCTCATATCCTCTCCTCTTTTCAAATCTGACCTCACAGAAGCACCAAGTGGAATCATCAATACCTTATTTTTCCATTTCCACTTCCCGAATCTGCCAACTCTAGCCATTTCCTAGCTCTCTTATCCTTGAGTCCCCTTTTCTTATTTTTTTATCTTCATAATTCAGCCCATACATCTCCTCTAGAAAAAAAAAATTATAAAACATAAAAACTTTCAGACTCTGAAATTAACACAGCAATGCATAATTTTCCAAGCAAATGAAGTTTCTAATAGTAATAAATAATTACACTACTAGGGAGTATAAAATTCTAAAGTTTGACTGATAAACATTGTAATTCTTTTGCTCATATCTTGTTCATATTATGATGAATAACTGACTTCAACTTTTAAATAGGTCAGTGTGGGCTGAGTTTTTATTTGACAGGTTGATAAGGCAGTGTTTCCTGTGTAAAATGTGAGTTTCAAATGCCAATTTTCCATGCATATACATCAAATGTTAGTGCATATATAATGTGAAGTATTTTAAAGTACTCGAGATTTATCTAAGACCTGTAGCACACTAATATTTTTAAACAACACCTGTCTCCTAATAATCTGGTATTTCATGTGATTTGAAATGTGTTACTGTCCTTCAACATTTGTATCAGCAAGTAGTATCAACTATTATTTTCTCATGTCTTCAACTGTGTACTATGCTGTAAAAATGCCATAGCATCTGAAAAGTTACAGTAAGCAGCCACTATATCAAGCAGTTCCCTTACGATTTCCACCTTAAAATTCAACTCTGAACTGTTGAATGTAAAGATTTATCCATATTCAAGAAAGCTAAATATCTCTCTGGTTATTACCAAGTTTAAAAACTAAAAATATTTTTAAAACACAGGATATGTATTACAGCAGTTCTGGCTGTAAATAAACATCCATAAAAACACAAATATCAATTTTTCAAATTTGGCAAAACTATGTTATATGATGCTGAATTTGCATTAGCCATAAAAATATGAATAATGAAAATTCCTGGGTAGCAAGGACTTAACAACTTTGGGTCTCCAGAACTTACTCAGGACCCGGATGTCTTGTTGGCCCAAATAAAGGTTTCATTGATTAATTCTTGCAATTACACACTAGGTAAGAATCTTAATGTTTAAATATAGGGCTGGTAACATCTGGGCAAAAGGGCAGATACATGAATAGTAGGAACTATGGGTTAGGGTTAGGGTTCAGGAAGTGAATTAATTCCCAATTAAAACAGGATTAATTCCCAGAGTTCATTTATTTACATAACTATAGAGAATTAAAAGTAAGAGGTATTGAGAGGCAGCAAGGAATTCAGATTATGTGAATTAGATTTCTAACTTTGCACTAACTATGCACACAAACCCTGAGATAGTCACACCCCAAGTTACTGCTATGAGGAACTACTGCCTTTCTAAAAGACAAGTAATACCATGTCTCAGAGTATTCCCTCAGATGAAAATACCTTCCTGCTCCTATTAGACAGGCAAAAAAAACTCTTTTCCAAGACACAGGCCCAATGTCATCTTCTCTTCAATCTCTGTCCTAACTTTACTTCTGCTGTACCTCATCCAGATTGTGCACATTACATGGTACAATGACCAAGGAAGCAATACCAGAAGAGTGGTGAAACGCGAAGGTTCTCCAATTCAAAGGCCAAGGCCAGAGGCCAGCCTTGCCATCTGACTGCCTGTAGGACCTTGGGCAAGGTGCTTAGGATTTTTACACTTTGGATTTTCTACTGTAAAATAAGACAGAGTACCTGCTTCACAGGGCTGTTTCAAGAAACAAAGGAAATCATAAATATAAAGGATCTACTGTCTAAAGCTAAGTGCTCTTGCTGTTCATACTCTTCTATTTCTTTCTTCTTCACTAGACCCTGAGCCTCTAGAATATAAGTACACTGAATTTGCCCATATTAAAAAAAAAACAAACTGTTAATAACACCTGCCCTAGAAACTACAGTGTTAAAATATGAATTAATTCACAAACTGAAGGGTACTGACTAGTTTTAAAGGCAGTAATGTGACAAAGTTACTGTTACTATATATCGTTAGGATATTCGAGAGCAGATACTGAAAGGTCGGAAGTCATGATAAATCTTCAGAAATTTTATGAAATAATGCAAAAGAAAAAATATGAGATTTATGGCACATAATAAAAATCTATTGGCGATGCAATTCCAATTTCCTCTAGTATGAGATGATCTAAAAGTTGTGGAAAATATCTTAGGACAAGTTTGGCTTTGCAGCCTTTCAACCTTCTTTTGCACATCACCTTTTCTATCTTCTGACCCACCTCACCTGCTGCACCTTCCATACCTAATACTACCATCATGCAAGCCTCTAGGTAGGTACTTAAAACCTGGAGTGCCTCACTCAAGTCCAACTGCCCCAACATCTGTATCACCCTTTACTCTAACTCCTTCACCTTCTGGGTTCCTCAGAAAGAACAAAAAATTTGGGGGTCAGAACGCTCAAGTTATAGTTTTGGATCTAGAGGTTAATTCCTCACCTTAGTAAGACAACCAGAAGAAAATAACCATGATTAAATTATAAACTAAAACGATATGATGGACATCTGATTTTAAAAAGAATCTTTGTGGATATATGAAGCTATAATGACAGCTAGGAATCTTCCAAAAAATGCACATATACACATTCCCACGAAGTTTTATATATATTTTCAGGAGTCATCTGGCAACCTTCAACTCCAAAAAGGGATTTCAGTAAGAACTACTTCACACAATGCTGATAGAATTTAAGGATGTATTAGGGAGATGCTTGAAGGAGAGTTTGAATCTTCTCAGTTACCCCTTATATCATACCATTTCAAGAGCTGCCTAAACCAAAAAGAACTGGCTCTGCCTTTTACTGATTTATTGTTTCAGCAGGACTATAGTCAAGGTCTTCCTTACGTCCAAACCACCCCACTTTCTTCACATTTTCTGATACTACTTTGCCCTCTTTCAAAGGGTAAATAACGGGGTTAGCATCTCAGTGATAATAGTTTCCATACTTAAATATAGCTCTTGAAGGCCACATTTGCTTTCCTTTCAATCATTTAAAGGGAACAGCTAAGACTCAGTGTTAGCTGTCTCTACCTATTATGCCAAAACCCTATCAAATCCAATGAAAATGACAACACATTCAAGGGGTTGAAAAAGAGACCCAGAGCCATCGAAGGACACATGGGATTTTACTGGGGGCTTGCATACAAAGGAGAGAGTCCAGGGCCAGCAAACTGGGCAGGAGAACCACTGGTCCAGTGGGAGCACACTGGTCAGGGGAATCACGAACCTTGCACAAAGTATGCAGTTTATGTAACATTTTCACTTAGCATCTCACCCCTAACTACCTCCACCTGGCAACCTTCATTTAACCCAAAGCAAAGGCCTTGATCTCTGTACATGAGGGACAGACCGGGGGCTTAGATGTTCTTCATTGTTAAGAAACGAATTTCTGGGGGGTGCAATCCAAGATGGCCGATTAGGAACAGCTCGGGATTGCAGCTCCCAGTGAAAGCGCAGAGGGTAAATGGATGCCGCATTTCCAGACGGATTTTTATTGCCCACAGACTAGGAGGTTCCCAGGCGGAGGAGCCCTACGGGTCACCAGCGCGGCTCTTTTGGCCGGCGCGGCGGTTCTCCATACAAAATACACTAGTCTGGGTCTCCCTTCCAGCTGGCAAGTGAAGCTTCGGGAAGGCAGAATCGCCCATTCATCCGATTAAAAAGGGGTCTGAAACAGGGAGCCAGGCCAGGAGATTCCTGGGAAAAAAGCGCCACGAATATCAGCGCTGCTGTTTCAGCTGGCACAGTGGGTCACCGCACAGGAAATCACACAGATCCCATCGTCTTTTCATCAGGCAACTGGAACACCTGGGAGAGAGTCGATCCTTCAACTAAACAAAAAAGGCTCTGAGCCAGGGAGCCAGGTGATCAGGCTCAGCTGGTCCTACCCCCACAAAAAGAAAAACAGCAATTGGAAACGCTCAGGGTGGAGAGTTTCACAGCAAGCACAGCTGAACCCGGGATGGTCCAGCTTTGTGGGGGAGGGGCATTCGCCATTACCGAGGCACTCCACCACTACGGAGGCAATCCACCATTGCTGAGGCAGCTTGCCGTTACCAAGGCAACTCACCATTACCAAGGCAACCCGCCATTGCCGAGGCAACCTGCCATTACAGACAGTCCGCCATTACAGAGGTGAACCGCCACTGCCGAGGCAATTCTAACTACACCCATATAAACAGGACTGCAAGGAAGTTCACACAGCAGCTGGGCAGAGCCCACAGCAGCCCAGCAAAGCCTAGGCAGGCAGATAGGGACTAGGCTGCCTCCTTGCTGGGCAGGGCAGCCCTGAAAAAAAAAAAAAGACAGCAGCACAATGGAAACTCATAAATAAAGCCCTAACTCCCTGGGACAGAATACCTGGGAAATAAGAAGGAGTTTATGAGTCCTGCTGCAGCAGACTTAAAAGTACCTGCCCAGCAGCTCTGAATGAACAACGGAGCTCGCAGTTCAGCACTTGAGCTCCTATAAAGGACAGACTGTCTCCTCAAGCAGCTCCCTGACCCCTGTATATCCAAAGAGTCACCTCATAAAGGAGAGATCAGACTGACATTTGACAGGTATCCTTCTGGGACAAAGATAGCAGAAGAAGAAACTGGTAGCAACCCTTACTGTTCTGCAGCTGCTGCAGGTGATCCCCAGGCAAGCAGGGCCTGGAGTGCACCTCAGCAGTCCTACAGCAGAGGGGCCAGACTGATAGAAGGAAAATTAAGAAACAGAAATAACTTCATCATCAACAAACCGGACGTTTACACAGAGGCCCAATCTGAAAGTCGGCAACTACAAAGACAACATGTGGATAAATCCACAATGATGGGAATAAACCAGTGCAAAAAGGATGAAAACACTCAAAACCAGAACACCTCTCCTCCTACAAGGGATCACAGCTCCTCACCAGCAAGGGAACAAGGCTGGATGGAGAATGAGTGTGATGAAATGACAGAATCAGGCTTCAGAAGGTGGGTAATAAGAAACTTCTGTGAGCCAAAAGAACATGTTCTAACCCAATGCAAAGAAACTAAGAACCTTGAAAAAAGATTTGATGAAATGCTAACGAGAATGGACAAATTAGAGAGGAATATAAGTGAATTGATGGAGCTGAAAATCGCTACTCGTGAACTCCGCGAAGCATGTACAAGTTTGCACAGCAGAATTGACCAAGCAGAAGAAAGGATATCAGAGGTTGAAGACCAACTCAATGAAATAAAGCGAGAAGGCAAGATTAGAGAAAAAAGGGTAACAAGGAATGAACGAAGTCTCCAAGAAATATGGGACTATGTGAAAAGACCTA